>JAODPA010090932.1:24082-34658 GCA_025585075.1 Nepenthes mirabilis | reverse complement strand
ATATATATATATATATATAACAGATCAGGAGCTGAATTCAAAATTCAGTAAGTAAAAAGGAGGGGTCCACGACAGCAGCAGCAGTAGTACATTTTAGCAGGGGCAGCAGTATATTAATTTGATAATTCAGAAACCGAGCAGCCAAATTTGATAAGTTAGCACTTGGGGCAGCAACAGATTAATATATATAGCAGCCACAACAGCACACGACAGCAGGCAAACAGCAGCAAAATAATTTAGCAACCGGGCAGCAATTAAATCTGCAGCATAGCAGCAGCTTTAGCAGCAGAAAACCAGCAATATTTCAGCAACTCCATAGGAAATTCAGTATGCAAATTATAAGAGGAGAAGGCCACATTAGGAAGGGGTGATTCAGCAGCTTGGTGGGGCAGCAACACCATAACAGGGCAGCAGACTAATCGGGCAGCAGTACAGGATAAAACTGGGCAGCAACAAAATCAGATGCAAAGTCACATAAGGCAACAACAGAGAGCAAAGAAGAACACAGCAAGGCGACAGCTTGCTGATGATTCAGCAAGAAATCCAGCTAGCTGATGATTCAGCAAGAAATTCAGCCAACAGAACAGCAACACTGGGCAGCAGCACAAGAAACCGATTCAGCAAAATCCCAGGGAGATGATGCAGCCACATTAAAGTGAGGCACGAATCAGCAAAAAAATTCAGATTACACTAATCTGAATTAGGGAAAAACAAAGCAGCAGCACATTGATGATTCAGCAAGAGGTAAAGTTAGCAGCTTCAGCCTATTTAAGGCAAGCCGGAAGAGAGAGGAAAAGGTAAAAACCAAAAGGAAGAGAGACGTAACGGAAGGAAGCATTCCACAGTTTCAAACAACCGAATTGAGTAAGAAATTTGAGCAATTCAGTTTAAGGCAAGTGCACTTTGGCTTTCCTTTCCGTTGTTGCAAATTCTTGCTGTTATCTTTGGAGTATTGTTAGTCCAATACTCACCTCTCCTGTTGTATCACGTTACTAATTCCCTCGGTGTGTTTTGCAGATTTTCTATACAGTATATTTTATTAAATCTGAAATATACTATGTTGATTTGTTGATTTCATATGTGCTGTCCATGATTCTGAATTTTAAGCTGCTGTAGCACGTTTCTGAATTTTATGCTTGATGTTTCTAAATTTTAAAATGCTGTCCATGATTCTAATTTCATATATTATTGCTACATTAGGACACATGAAGTTTCTGAATTTATATTGCTGAATTTCTAAACTAAGCCATGATGTTGAAATTAACCTCTGCTGATTTTTTTTTCTGAATCTGATTTTTGATGAATCTGATTTTTATTGTAAACTGGAATATAGGAAACAAGTTTAATCTGAAATTGTGCTGATTTTGCTGATATTGCTAAAGCTCTCTTGCTGATTTTATTGGTGTGCGGATATTGTTGGAATTTTATTAGTGAAATTTTTAAAACTTTAGGCTTGCTGATTTTACAGCTATAATATGTCTACTGATCTTGACGTTGTATAATGAAATTTTGCTGATTTCAATTCTGAAAATATGATGCTAGAATTTGAAGTACGGATTTTGTTTGAAACAAATTTAATAATCAAAAAACTCTACAATATACTACAAATTATGTACATTTTCTCCCGGAGTTGAGAAAAGAAAGAAGAAGAACCAAGGACAACTACAGAGTTTCCAGAAAAAATTTTATTAAGAAACTAGACCAAAGATTTAATTCAAATGTTAATATTCCTTGACATACCTTAGGATATTACAGTGGTGATTTGAGGACTGCCCCTCGGCCACGGGGGTACTTTTGGCGGCAATTCTGTTATTTGGCCCCGTATATTGGGTTAAAAGTATACTGCTCACCACGAGATGTTGAATTACATGGGTCTGTGCCTTAGATTGTGTGGAAGCATACACAATCATTTCCTCGACTATCCGCTCCGTTAGCCAGTAAGGCCTATTGACCCTGGTCTCTCAAGTTAAACAAGTTTTCAAGTGTTGACAGTTAAAAAAATATAATAACAAGATAAAAGAAATAATTTGAAGGCATTGTTTTTTATGTTTTCAACCTATGCTTCTATTCATGATTTGTGCACATATATACATTGTGACTCCTATCTCTCTTAACAAAGTATTTTAAGTATAAAAATACATGTCCTTGATATATTGTGTCTTATTGAGCATTTGGCTCACTGTCTTACTGTTTTTTATCCTTCATATACCTTGCACATGCCGATGACGCACATACAAAAGTGAAGATGGAAGATTTGAATTATGCTTTATGTTTAGAGGATGTACTTAGAGATGTTCAGGGCCTGATGTAGCTTAAGTTGAAATATGTATATAACATTGTAAAAAAAAATTTTAAAGGTATGATATAATGTATCTTATTTTTGGAGTTATTGGTTTAGTATGCTTTCACAGATTATTATGAATATTATGTATGCTTCTGCAGGTTTTAATGGGTCCGAATTTGGTTTTTAGTCAGCATTTTTTCTTAACAAGATCCGACACCGTATTCCTAAGATACAGTGTTGGCGCCACTTATGATGTGGCAAGGTATATAGATCCTGCATACGATTATGGATATATTATATTTACTTATTATAATAAATGGTTAATCACGGAAATGAGAAAGCGGTCCGTGAAAACTATTGTTGTATTAAAATCCAGACCAGCAAAGATTTTATATCACCATTCCAACAAAACAGCAGAAGGCAACCGAAGCATATTTTACCTGATCTTAAACTTCAAGGCACCCTAAGGCCATCAAAACGAACAGAAATATGCCAAGGGAAAGAATCAAAAGATGCATTACCCTAGCAGAGGAGACAAATTCAAGTTTCCACCATAGCTTTCACCAACAGAAGCCTGTAAGGATTTTATTTATAGCAAAAGAATAAATAAACTCCTGAGTTAGAATGGACAACAACAACAGAGATGGCTTCATTGAAAGTAAAACTTAAATCAAGACACATTATGCATTGTTCCAGGATCCCTATTTTCAGCAGAAGGTTTTCAGAAACCAATTCAAAGGGCAGGAGATCCATCAGTAGCATGCTTTTGCCAAGGAGTAAGAACGGATGCTCCTATGTAATAGGCCATTTATTCAGGTTGGTCAAGGTCAGTGATGTCACTCCAAACGACCAAAAATAACTTTAATATGGAACCCAAAAAGGGCTATTTGGGCAGGGGCCTATAGAACGCAGCAGCATCTTCCAAGATGCTTTCTTTACCATGACTAAACCACATTCAAAGAGACTTGGTGAGAGAAAAATCAATTGCCTTTCTATGGGTCGAACAGAATGAGAGACTTACCTGTAGATATGGGACAACAATATCATATACTCGTGATAAAACTTTTGATTTCACCGCAAACCTGATCCAGTAAAATAATTCAACACAATGTATATGCAAGATAACAGAAACAAAAATGGGACTTCATAAAATGCAGAATGCACTAAGAAAACAAAATCAAAATGTCATGAATCATGATGCAAGAAAAAAAAAAATGGCATTCAAATATTGTAGTCTGCGTATTCTTATCAAAACACAACATTACACAAGGAGAAAGCAAAAGGAACCGAATACCAAATCTCCGCTCCCTCCTCAAAAAAGGCATTGATTATCTGTACTATGACATTGATTGATGCCTAAACACTACCACCCACAGAAAACTCGAGAGATCAATTTGACTGCTTTTAAATATCTATTACATCACATTCCTTCTCTTCTCACTCTCCCTTTCCCCATACAAACGGGAAAAAATGAAGGGATATTGTCTTGCGGCAATCTGAACCAACTTTCTATGAAGATCATTTACTTATGCGGGCATTTTTATAACAGAAAAACATTGAACTCATTAAAATAAGGTGGAGCAAATTGAGGGCATAGAAATTTTGGTTCTCTACCCGTCTCTTCTTGGTCTAAAACATTAATACATAAATTAATGAAAACAAGGTTTTGTCATCTTTTTTTTTTCTGGTTCCCAACATTTATTATTTAATTTCTATTGGATCTTGACAGCAAACTTCAACAAGGCTCATCATAAAATGTCAGCGATTCGCCATATTTCTTATCTTTCTCCACAACAGAAAACCAGCAGTAAAACGGAATAAAGTTCTAGATTTTTCTTTCCGTTTGTGAAAGAACACCATTAAACCACAAACAGCACAATATCTTTTTCTGAAAAACATGTGAGAATCGACAATAAATAACTAAATTACCCACCCAGGTAGGATAAAAAAAAACTTGAGTCATGAAAAGCAGCCACTTTATCTACCCACCCAAGTCCACTGCAGTTCAAAGAGCTCTGTAGATACAGTGATAGCAAAAGGCCAGGACTAATAGCTTGGTATCTATCTCACATTTTGCCACAGGAATAGGATTTACACAGAAATGGAGTGAAGGAATGCAGGTTTGACACAAATATTTCACCACAATGGGCAAGTCCAGGGTTGACTATAAAATCCTGAGACAGATTAATTCCCATCATATTTTCTACAAAATTCATTTATTTCCTACAAATCTTATTAAGGAAAATGCAGGTTCTTCCCTATAAAATATTTCCCAATTAGAAAGAAACAACGGGCTATAGGAATCTTAGCTGAAGAACAAAATACCCTTCCCCTGGTTATCTGAAGTTGAAACGAAAATCATTAGTATGGCATCATATCTCCAGCCTATAATGGTGTAGCTACCAAATTATAGAAATGTAAGCAAAAGAGGTGAACATAATTATGCGCACCGTTGTATTCTAGCCTACATGTCTCACAACAAAACGTGCAAGTGGGACTCCCAAATGTTGACGTAAGAGCATAATGGAGGAAGGGTGAAAGCATCAATGTATACAAATTTGTCGAACATTCCAAGCCACAGATATTTTAAGAAATCACTCCACACAAGGTCCACCTTGAACAAAGTGATTATGCATATGCGGTACTCAACATGTATTTCCATGCAAAACATCATTTGTTAGCATATGTGCTGACCTTTTTAACAGACGAAAGCAAACATATATTTCTTCAATATCTGTTTCTATCTTTAACTTGATGTATTGCTTCACAAGCTCACATAAGCTATTAGTAGCTTCATCCATCTCAGCATCACTTGCTACTACAAGAAGCTGACACTGGGAGATAAAGCACTGCAGAATGGAAGATAACTGCCCAGTAGATACAGACCTGACATACATTTCTGCCAGGATGTTCAACAGTAAGCAGTGGCTTAGTCTGAACTCATCAACCCAATGAGGGGGATTTCCATCCCAAAGATTGACATTTGAAGCATGTCCCAATTCTGCACTGTGACCCATGATCGTTCTCACTCCCTCCTTTTTTAGAGAAAAGTGGGTAGAATCTAACAGACAATTTGGCCTCCTATGTGCAGGAAGCAGCCCAACTATGTCTGCTCTCAGCTCCTCTGGCAAGTTTTGTAACACAGAAATATCTACCTGACTGAGGGATGAAGGCATTAAGTCACATTCTTCCATCCCCGGGACAGAATTAACCACAGCTGCAGATCCTACCCTGGAAGCTGAAGCCTCTTGTATTTCCTCATCATTACAACACCTATCCTAATCAAACAGGTAAAATGGAGAATCAGCATGAAGGCAAAGCAACTGAACAATCCTTGCTGCCACATGTATCGCCACTGGTGTAACAGTTTTTATAGGGACATTTCTGGGGGGGAAAAAAAGCTTATTCATATTTCCTTCTTCAATAATTGTACAGAATTCCTATAAAATATATTGACAGAAATTATCTGTATATTAAATGTTGTATTATTCTTGTATACAACAACGGTATTTACAGAATACCTGAGTTCTACTACACAATGCAATAACTGCACCTTTAGGAAGCTAAGAAAATATGGAAATAAAATAATTCCATCATTGGAAACCAAATATTACAAAATAAAACATTGACCTATTAATATACAATTACTATACTAACATTGGAAAGATAAACTAGATACTTAAGTTTGGAAACCACATCATGGATGCACAGGCAAAGTGTGCACGGAAGATATAACAAGGGACGGAAACAACGGGCAACTAAATGGAAACAAAACAAGGATTGAAAATCAGAAGCAACAACACAACAGAGGCAAGGCAGAAGCAAGAAACCACTGCCACCATGTAGGCAATACAAAGGAAGGCCAAACAAGGTAGCTTCATCAAATAGAACAGGAAGCTGTCTTTTTCAACGACTTATCCAACAATCGAGACAGAGAGTCATCTTTTCAACTGAGGACATAAAAACTTCTTTCTTAATGACCGAGGACAGAGAGATTGCTGGGGAAATTTGGAGTGCAAGAACATGTTTGGCTGCAGATGAACTCTAAACAACAGAAGCAGAAGCTAATGCAAATTAAGCAGATGAGCCACAATCAACAAACAATGCAAAAGCTAAATGAGAAAACAGAACTGGCATAAACTCAGGTATTCTAAAATGGAGATCAGAAGATACAATGATAAAGTAGAGTGACAAAATTATATGCAATCCCACAAGTCTCAGAAAGCAAAACTCCATTAACAACCAAGGAAAACAAATTTAGGAACAGAGTTCCAAAAGACAACAGGAATTTGGACTTGCAACTTTAATAGGATGTGAAAATATTGAGAAAGGGAATTAGAAGCAAGGGCGAATGAAAATTGACCATATAAGAATGCTTGGAAGATGGTGATTGCTTGTTGTCCGGCAGGCATTGCCAAAAAAATGCTGGGTGCCTGCTGGTCACGGAAGACTTAAATATTGAATACTGTTTTATTCTTGTATATGATAACAATATGTATATAATATCTGAGTTCTACTACACAAGACAATAACTACACATTTAGAAAGTCAAGAAAACATGAAAAGAAATAATTATATATTTGGAAACCAAATATTACATAACAATATATTATCCTATTAATATATTATAACTACATTAACATATATCTGCTATGAGATTCTATTGGCTTCTGTCTCCAACAGATTCTGTTCGAACGAGGATGGATGATCAGGAAAGAAACTGGTGAAAAGTGCCCTCAAGACAAGGAAGATATATATTTGCTTTTTACTGCATTTTTTCTCCACAAACAAGAAAACCATAAACAACTAAATAATGCACAAAGTTTCAGAATTACAAAATGTTGTTACAGTCACAAGGGTTCCTTGTGCCCAGGCACAAGGCTCAAAGTGCAAGGCACGTGCACAGGCCCAATGGAAGTCATTCGCACACTTACGAAACATGTAACGAATTTCTAATTGCTAAAGCTAATAATTGAATAAGAAATATAAAAAAAAATTCTAGAAAATCATCATAGGCTCGTAGTACAACTACAAACATAAAAATAGCAATTAATAAACTTAGCTCATCACAAGCGTACAAGAACAATAGAATTAATCAACAAAATTTTAAATATTATCATAAGCTCCAGTGGTAAATATTAATATTTTATCAACATTATCATCAAACAAAAGTTCTTCTTATTCCCTTTATTTAGACTTAAGAACTTCAATGGGGGCTTCATCTTCGTATGTCTCATTTAGGTTAGCATCAATCTCACCTACAAGCTCCGAGTATACCTACAAGCACTTTTGAAGAGCATGAAGCTTCCACTTTTGATGAGGGTTCACTCAATTCTTAATCTAATGAGATTTGTAGTCTCATTTACTCCAACTTTAGAAATAGAACCCCATGTACCGAAAAAATCATACTCAAATATAAATTTATTATCTGCATCACAATCTCTATCCATTTTTCTAGTCAATCACCTGTTACCTTAATCAACGCCATTTTCCAAACACCAAGTCAATACAACAATCAACAAATCCAATGGCTAATTTAAAAAGAAAACCCTAAAAGAAAGTTCCTTGCACTTCAAAAAAAAAGGTGGAAGCTTCAAAGCCTATGCGTGCACCTCTTGAATGACCCTTACTCAGGTACATAAAACGGATCAAGCTTTGAGTCCCAAGCCAAAGTGCCACTTTAACAACATTACACACTTGTTGTCACTACCTTCCTATCCAAGCAATCAACAGTATGACTACCAATATTTGGAAAGATATTCATAGCAGCGATCCACTTTTATGACAAAAATGTTCATTGAAATGAGCAGCAATGAAAAGAGAGAGTTATTATGGTGAAAGAACAAGCCACGCAAAAGAGAAGTGAAAATACAACCTCATCCTTTTCATTCACGTTGGTGAAATGAATCCTACAAGAAGCACCATCTTCCTCTTCCTTCAGTATTCCACCTAGATAAGCATTCTGTCAGACAGACAGAGATGACCATTTTGGCTAGCAAACTAAGGGATGGTTACCTTCCACTCCCTCTTGTAACGTGGAGCACACTGAACCATTAAAATCATCAGTGTTGGCTTTCTTTTCAGACACAAAATCAATCAACTTGCCCGCATACATTGCATTAACTTCTGAAAATAATTCTGGGGGCAGATTTTCTATAACGCTAATATCAAGATCATGCAACGATGGCAGCTCTGAAACCTCATCCAAGGAAATTTCACCAGAGATGGAGCACAACTTACCTGCAATGCATTATAAGCATTCCACTTTCATTGTCCATCTTCATTACAAAGTTAACAGATCCCTACAATCTCTTTTCAACCATAACAAACAAGGACATGATATACCATCAGAAAAATAATACAATCTGTAGTTGTTAGAAAATGTCTGAGCAGCAAAGAAAGTTGAATTATGTCTACAGGTCTGCCTGTCTTTTCCCCAGGAGTGAGAATACAGTCCTGAACCTTGGATTGATTTCCAGAGTTTGAGATTTTAAAATGGATCCTTCGTACCAAAAATACGCAAAAAGAGCTCCAGGGTACATGTTCCTTTTGGTTTTCTTGCTCACCACAGATCTCTTGTTCCCCTTCTCTTGACACACTCGCGCGCGCACACACATACAGAGAGAGCTTTCATATGCACAGATTCCCATTCCTCATGGTTTTTCCTACAGTTCTCTTGCTGCCCATAATTGCACAAAAGCAGAGAGAGAGAATTGGGCAACCCGACAAACTTAGAGATGGTTCAGGTACAATGATTACCCATGATGTGTTTCACTTATGTGATATAAAGCTCTATTTAATTTACACCCTTGCCTCCTGAGAATCAGCATGTTTTACATTGAGTTGTAGTAAGAGACCATAAATAATTGAAGTCATTGCCAAGATATAACTTATGCCAAAAAAAAAAAAAAAAAAGAGGAAATATTGTTAAAGAAAAGCTTTGCAAGACAATGAAGGAATTTATAACAATCAAATTTCAATCTCAGCTAGAGAGAGCTAAAAACATAAAAAAAAAAAAAAAGGAGGTATATTTCATATACAAGCTGTTAGATACTACCAAACAGCTTCTAACAGTTCAGATCAGATGAGAGTTTTGGAGCATAAATGGTGTTTGAGAATAATTGCTCAATCTCCTCATAGACAATAGTGAATTTTAGATACTACAAATAGCTTCTTCTAACATTAGAATCCATGAGAGATCTAAAGCATAAAATTAGCTTGAATAATCACAAAATCTTCTTAAACATGATGATGACAGATAAAAACCATAGAGCTTTCCTATTCGAGTATGCAAACTATGCTATTTTTGAATAGTTAGATCATTAGTATCAAAGGTAATCATTCAAAAGCAAAACAACAAATCTGCATGTGAACTACTACTATTTTATTATACCTCTATCAGCCATCAGTTCAGCAGGACCATGGATATTGTGCTCTTTTTTGCTATTTACTGAGGCAGATGCAAGCCATGACGTCAGAATATTTCTTTCGTTCCCTTAAACACAAAAGAGTCATAAGACAAGGTTTATATGCCATCAAAAAAGATGAAATGTGATCAATCCATACACACACATGAACATGTCATGCGCAAAACTAATGATATAACTTCCTCACAAAATAGAACACAACTCAGATAACTATTTATGCCATAACGCAACGTTTATATGCCATCAAAAAAGATGAAATGTGATCAATCCATACACACACATGAACATGTCATGCGCAAAACTAGTGATATAACTTCCTCACAAAACAGAACACAATTCAGATAACTATTTATGCCACCACATGAACTTCCATCGTGTTTTATGTGATAAGCCAGTGAAAACAATTTAACACAAGCCAAACCTTGTTTGGAATAATCAACATTCTCTAGCTTTGTCACTTGTAGTCCAACCCCGCGAATATCTTTGACATCTAAGGGAAAGGAGAAAAAATAAACGCAACAGACAGCAGTTATCAGGACAAACAAATCTTCACCATGAAACAAACAAATTTACTACATGAATAAGCTTCAGCTTCTAAAGCACTTTGAAGTTTGAACACAACGGTAAGCAACCCAATATTTTCTAAAAGCTATGGAATTTTGTATTGTAGCTCATGTTAGATCATATGACAACATAGCATACATCTCACAATGCTGGTGGTCACAGTCAACCTCCGTAATTTTAGGATTTTTCTAAGAGCTATGGAATTTTGTATTGTAGCTCATGTTAGATCATATGACAACATAGCATACATCTCACAATGTTGGTGGTCACAGTCAACCTCCGTAATTTTAGGATTTTTCTA
>JAODPA010090932.1:14082-19082 GCA_025585075.1 Nepenthes mirabilis | reverse complement strand
TGAGTGGTGGAGGGAGAACTAGAATGGCAGTGACAATAGAGAGAAGGATGATTGTGAATGGTTCATATCTCTACCACTAGTGATGATTCTCATTGTAGTGTACAATGAGAAGGTGAGCAACCTCATAAGCCATGAGACTGGCTAGCTGACAGAAAGCTGGACATCACTCAAAGTGACACCTAGAAAAAATTTCTTCACGTCTTATAGGCTTTGGAATTATAGAGTAGTTAAGATGGATAATAATATACTGTCGAATGTTGTTGGTATTAGAGATATGTGCTTAAGGATAAACAATAGGACGAGGTTAGCATCGAAAGGCATGTGGCATATACCAGTTAATTGGTTAAATCATATTTTAGCAAGCTTAATGACGAAGGATATCTCATAATATTTTGATAAGGCTCAATAGAAGATCATCAAAGACTTTATGGCTGTGACATTAGGTCCATACGTCATGAATGGGCCCAATTGTCAGCTTTCTAAGATGAAGGTTTGTTTGGTCTGGTCACTCCATTGTGGGTAACCCAACAAATTGGTTTGTCATCGGAGGATTTGTGGATAACAAATTCGGAGAATTGATTCCAGTCAACGGGACGCTGACCGAAGGAGAATAGTGGACGGTCAATGGAGATTGACTGGCGGATGGCCAACTGTAGATTCCGGTCAACAGGAGGTTGACCGTCTGAGAGCTGCAGGAATACTGCTAAATGACGGATGGGCAGCAGAAGACGATCAACGGGGAGGTTGACCGGATGGAAGCAAAAGACGGTCAATGGAGGTTGACCGGATGAATGCTGAAAACGGTCAATGAGATGATGACCGGTTGAGAAGGTCGGAACTTACCGGTTGGTATTATTGGTATGGAATCGCCCACGGACATGGCTGAGTGTACAGTAGCGTCCGGAGATGTGGGCTTTGCACAGTGACGATTGAGGACATGGGATGTCCGAGGTCGTTGTCACTGCCTGGAAACCATGAAACACCGGAGGGCTCTTGTGATGGCCAAAGGGCACAGATGGTCCGGGGACTTGACTGCAGCAACGACCGAAGACGTCGTGGACAGCTGGCAGCAAGTTGTGGACGGTTGGCTCTGCAGAGCAAATGGCAGACCTACAGTCTGTGTAGGCTCTCTGTGCAGGTGGCAAGATTGCAGAGTTGGTGGGCAAAGTTATTGGTAGGTTGTAGAGTAAGTGGTAGGCATTTATCCATACGCAACCTGCCTATTGGTTGAATGTCTCCGGGCAGATCATTATATACATGCATGCTGGGCATGCTGTGCTCAGTGCGTGCAAGGCTCTATGGGAGTGACTATTGGGTGATAGAGAAATCAGCATGGGCGAGTATTCGCCAGGGCTAGTGTAGCCAGGGGCTTGTATAGTCGACCGCATGTGTGCGGAGGTGAAACGGCGGTTGCCATTTTGATCAACACTTGTAAAATGAGAGAGCAGAAAGCACCACGAGGAGGAGAGAAAGAGTGAAAGAGAGAGCAGTAAGTGAAACACAAAGAAATGAAGATTTCATTTCAAGGTGATCCTCCTTCTCGAAGACTACATCTTAACAATCTACTACATCCCAACTTGTGTATACCTGCGGCGGGAGGGTTGCATGGGGACTAGTGGTTTTATCTTGTTTGCTAACTGGGGTGGTGGAGCACCTCACATGTTCATGGGGGGATTTTTTTTGTGTGGGTCACTTCCATGGTAAACCCATGATCCGTTGAGTGATGTTTGCTTGATGGAGGACTCAAGCAAAAACAGGACAGAGATGTTTGCATGATATTTGTAAACACGTCAGCCAGTTACTTGAATGTAGGTTTGTGTGAAGGTTACTCAAGCAAAAAGCTAATGGAGTATAACATTGAGGTTCGCATAATTGTTGCTCTAGGGATAAGTTGGCTGTTTGTATACACCGAGTACAGTGTAGTTTTGTTTTGTACAGTTTTTGTTTGTATCATTTCAAAGGTGAGAGAACATGAGAATGACAGTGGAGACATGCAGGAGAAGAGGGAATGAGATATTCTGAGATCAGATAATATCCTTATTCGTATTTCTTCTATTTTATGATATGTTGTACTAAACCTAGTACAGAACATTTTTATTAATTTGGATTTTTCATTTTTACTATCATTAGGTTAGGTCTTAAGGTTTTTTTTTTTAACTGATATAGTGGTGTGTAGAACTGTATTGAAAAGAGATGTATACTCACAGTGAGAGTCGTGTATTCATATTAAGAACTATCGTGTGTTTGTTTAACCATAACTATTGACAATGGAGTTGTGTTGGGATGCAATGATGTAGAAGTTTTTTTCCACCAGGTCAGGGAAAGTTTTCACATCCAAATTTAGTATCTCGTTTGTGTGATTGAGTTTGTATTTGCGGAATGTAGTGTTGTTGGAGTGCTATTAATTACCTCTTTCTAGATTCAAACAAACGGGAAGGCCGTTTCTCTACCACACTCTTTCAACCACCATAGAACATTAAGGACATCTTTCTTTTTTAGAAATCTAATATCTAATTGGGTGCTTATAATGTATTGTTCTTACTTAACCCGTTCTCTGTATGCGAGTTACAGAGTAGTTGAAGGTGGTTGTGTTGGGTTTGATATCCGGATTCATCTGATTCGATAGTAACGGAATATTCGAACCCCTTGTCATCGTCAGCCACCATTTAGTAGGAATAAGGAACAAAGAGATGTTCAGTATTTTTTACATGAAAACTCCTTCTCAATTAAGGAGAAAAACTACGGGATACAAAATCCACCAATAAATCCACTATGTAAAATGATTACATAAACCCAGAGATAGAATACAACAACCACCTTGACTATACAAGCTCTAGAGGCAAAAACCGAAGAATAGAGTACGAGAGTACAAAGGTCTCACATTTTGTATTTCACTCACTACTCTCTTTTCTTCCACTATTTCTCTCCTCATTGTGGTCCTCTCTACTCTTTTATTTTATATGTGTTGGTGAAACGGCGACTGCCATTTTATCCCCGGACTCATGCGGCTAGCACACAGCGCCCATAATGTTATCTCTCACACCAACTCGATGCAACCCACACCCTGGGTGTCTTCACACTTTCTGGTGTTGCCACACTGGGGCTACCACACCCTTGGTGGTTTTCACATACTACACACTGGGTGGTTTTCCTCTCGCCACTCACCACCTACATATACAGCATGCCCAGTATGCATATGTATAATAGTCTACCCAGAGATCTTCAACCAATAGGCAGGTTGTGTGTGGACAAACGCCTATCACCTACTTACAACATGCAAACAACTTTGCTCACCAACTCTGCAATCTTGCCACTAGACGACGTACACAGACTGCAAGTCTGTCATCTGCTCTGTAGAGCCAACTGTCCACAACTTGCTGCCAGCTGTCCACGACGTCCTCGATCGTTGCTACAGTTAATTCCCCAGACCATCTGTGTCCTTTAGCCATCATAAGAGCCCTCTGGCGTTCCTTGATCTCCAGTCAGTAACAACGACTTTGGACATCTCATGTCCTCGGTTATCACTGTGCATAGTCCATATCTACGGACGCTACTGTACACTCAGCCATATCCGCGGGCGATTCCATACTAATAATACCAACTAGTAAATTCTTCATTCTCAACCGGTCAACAAGTTGACTAGCAATCTCTCCTAAAAGACGCTCCAACATTTTCTACTCCGAAAATAATCTCCAAAAATCCTCTCCATATTTCCTCTCCAATTTTATCCGGTCAACCTTCTGTTGACTGTCATCTACAGCCATCCGGTCAACCTCTCCATTGACCATTTTCTGCTACCCGTTCACCATCCAGCAGTCCTCCTACAGTTCTCAACCGGTCAACCTCCAATTGACCGGAATCCACAGTTGGCCATTCGCCGGTCAATCTCCATTAACCGTCCATTGTTCTCCAGACTTTCACTCCGCCAAATAAATTTCGTCATTTGCTCTCTGGAAATCCTCCAATGACAAATCAGTTTGTTAAATTATCCACAAGGGAGTGATCAGGCCCATCAGGTTGATAATAGCCTCTCACATGGTGGTGGGTAGTTATTTTTAGTAACCACTAAAAATTCTTTCAATTTTTGATAGATGTCACGAGCCTTTTATTTTTTTTTATTTTCTCATTTTCTCATTTGTTTGGTTTTTTTAACTAAAGAAATGCTACTTCCTCCTTGCCTAATCTTACCGGGGATGACAGGATTCTACCGATAGAATCCTGTTGTTGATGCCTGTTGTTGGATCCGAGTCACTGAAATAAGTTTTTAGCAAGCAGTCTCTTTTTTCAGTGTTCTTTTTGTTAAAATCAAGTGAGAAAGACTGAGATCTCCTTCAAACGCGAGAAAATGATGTTTCTCATCGCGGTTTTGTAGATTGGACTAATTCTTATCAAAGTACGGATGCATTTCAAATTATGGACCGTTGTATGTCATCGAATACTGAATATTTGAGACATGGCTTAAGACAAGTCAAGAATTTATTTTGAAAGAGATCTCAATGGCCCCTTTTCTCTGTTTTATTAAAGGAAATACGCAAGCTTGAGTCCTTTTTTACCTGGAAAAAGTTCCAAATTGTTGAATGAACTTTTGGGACGTGTATGCCCATTTCAACGTTTCAGAGAATAAAAACTCATCTCTATCGGTCCGAGAATTCTAAATTACTGAGAAAAGATATCCCAAAATAATTATAGATTAATTAGTATGTTTTAAATGAAAATATAAAACGGACAAATGGGGGCCACAATTCACTTTAAGAGGTTATTGCTGGCCATGAGCAGTGGTCATGGCCACCCACAAATATATATTTATATATAGAAGGCCAGTATGGTGGCGGCCACAGCTTACCCATTGGTGAGCGGCAACTCCCGCCGCCCGCTGCCTCATTGGCCTGCATCGAAGCCACATTGAGCACCGACGGGGCAGGTCAAACAAGAGAGGGACCGAAATGAGAACGAGAAAGGGCCGTTTGGTGATCCAATAAGGTGGTCACGTAAACCATTAA
>JAODPA010090932.1:2025-14000 GCA_025585075.1 Nepenthes mirabilis | reverse complement strand
GATTTCTTATTTTTAGTAATAGATAATTTGTTACCAAGTTATCTTAAATCTAGTAATTCTCTTTATAAAGACCATATGCTCTAATTTTTGGATTATTGATGAATGAATGAATGTTTTGAGAAATCGAATGCAATTGTTATTCGTGACTTCCCCCTCTCCCAATTGGTTTGATCTCTTTCTTGTTTCTACCCCTCTAATCTTTATTCTTATCTCTACCCCTATATTCGTCTTGTCTCTACTTTCCCCCTCCTCCCTACATCAGATTATCCAGCAAAAATACTTCCACAAAATCTTGGCGTTATGCTGTATAATGTTTTCCTTTGTGCATACTAAACTAATTCAAACCAAGAGAGGAGAAAATCACACTGCAAACTATTTTGATTTCTTCATGCATATTCCCCTTAGTCAAACCAAGCATTTAGTTAACCATCCTTGCGATGGGTGCCAATTAGGCGCCACTTGGGGCATTTGCACGCTTGGTTGGTGCCTCGAGCGCCAAACAGGCGCCAGCCATCACACCATTCAATAGTACTACTACTGACTACATAACTCGAGTTTTTTTCTCACCGTCAAGAACTTTCACACCCCTACGATCACTCTTGTCTTCCTTTTACACAGTCCCTAATCTATTTGATCAACACAAGGAACTTATACTCTGCCACTATAGGCTTATAGCAGTCACAATAACAAATACATGTATAAGAACATCAAGAGAACACTGAATGAAAAGGATTAAAAGCATGTCTGTGTTAATTGTTAAGCAAAAAACGAAACAACTATATCACCAACAGGCAGATACAAAATAATAAGAGAACACAAAAAAAAATCTCTGGTCAAAGTCTGATACCTGAATGATTCCAACTAGCCGATTATCTACACCTCTACAATAATTCCACAACATTTCTCCAGTTTTTACGCCAAAAACCTTTAGTAGAGATTCCTGGAAATTCCAAGAAGATGAACCATATCAAGATATAAAATCATAATTCATATTAACTTAGCCAATTATCAAGCCCACAAATGGGGTAGGAAGCTTATGTGTGGCAGCTTTAGCGTATGAACTCAATTAGATTTCCTCAGAAAATAACTCTTTTGGTACGATGGAGCAAAGGATAAGTAGATCATAAGTATTTAGAACAAAGCTACCCCAGTGACAAGCCATGCCACCACGTTCAATTAAAATTGTCATTGAAAAAGAACAAAATGTCTGAAATGAAACAGAAATGCTTCTGGAATTGGGAAGCAAAAGAAAGCATTTTTTTTTTAAACTTAGAGAAACCCAATTACAAAACACACGATGGCTTCTTGACCCAGGTTATTGAAAGCATGGTATTGAAAAAATGCAAACGAAAGAAAAACCTAAAGAAAGTAACTAGCTGGAAGATAAACAGCAGCTGCTTTTCAAACCTAACAAGGCCTCCAGAGATACATCGCATGGTAAGAGAACGTAGCTATAGCAACTAAGTAATGAGGAAAGACTGATGAGTAACTGCTGGATGAAAAACAGTTCTGAATATTCACATAGGACAAAATATCATGCTTCAGATCCAACAACAGATACCTTGGAAAATGTACGCAGTTGGCCACAGGTCAGCACACTTTGCCTTTTCAGCTTCTCCTCCAAAACACAACCAATACCAGGAAGTGCCTTAATAGGCAGCTGTAACAAATACTCATCCACCTGAAACACCATTCTACCTATGATCAGTCCAGAGACATGGCATAACATACCACAACCTCTGGCATTTACTTAAAAGCAATCATACGTCATATCAAACAATGATTACATAATGATACAGAAAACTGGCCCTTCCGGAAGATTGCAGACACATACACAAGATCATTTTGTCTACATTACGAAATAAGAATTTAAAACTATGGAAGAGATCATTAAGTAGGAAAAGGCACCCTCATCCCAAAAAATAACCAGAACAGAAAAAAAGATCGCAAACCTGATGCCTTCCATCCTGCTGTATATAAAGGAAACATAAGTTTGTAGGCACCCACAGCAAAGCCAAAAATATGCTCCACTTAGATGCAACAAACCACAGAGAACATAGCATTTCCTTTGTTTCACAAAGCTATGTACACCTTATCACCATGACACACGCCCCCCATAAAGCCAAGACTACAAAAAAGTCTGTTAAGAAGTTTCCAAGTTTTGTGGATATATCCACCTAGAGCACCAGAGAGATTACTTCAAAGATCAATCAACATCTAAATGCAACAATGATTGGTGCAACTCCCTAAACACTTCGAAAAATAACAAAAACAAGAAGGCAAATCCTTATGAAGCATCTTCATCTGAAATAAATTGTTTTGTGCTCATTCAACCAAGGACTAAGGATCAACTGAAAGCCATCGTATGAAAGGACATCACATTTTCTAAACTGTTTCTTGGATGGAAAATATGAAACTTGGAAGACAATGAACAAGATAAGTACAAAAGGAATTTAATAAAACTAAAATATCCAAGCGACAAATTCAGCATCCAACTTAGAAGGGGCGCTAAAAGAACTGTTGAAAGAGGAAAGAGAGGAGATAGAGTTGGAAGAAACGGCCTGGTGTCCTAATGGGCAGTAAACATGTATTTATGTTAAAAAGTTAGTGATACAATTATGCTCCTACCTCTCAACCTATATCTGCATCAATAGCACTCCCTTAAAGCTAGTGGACGTATGCCGTAAGTGCCAAACTTGTTACGAGTGCATTCAACCTAGGGACCTCTCAAGGACTTAGTGAATAAATCCGCAAGTCAAACACTCAAGCTAATATAGGAAGTACGGATTTCCTTTGCTAATAGTTTATCTTATACAAATTGACAATCGACCTTTATATGCTTAGTTTGCTCATGAAATACAAGGATTGATGAAATGTCTAGATACATTTTCACAAAAAAAAAAAAATGTTGAAGACTTTTTTTTTAGATGTCAAGACCTTTTTTTTAAGATGTGTCTTCACAATGTCACAGAATGATTTCATAAGTGGAATAATCTACTCCAAGTTCCGTGAGTAATCCTTTCATCACATTAACTCAATGTAGTCGATGCCATAAAATTGTACTCTAATTCTACACTAGAGTGTTCTATCAATTTCTACACTGTACTACTACAGCTTTTTTTTTTCTACCAGAACATCTAGTTTCAACCTACAAACACACAATACCCTAATATAGAACAAAAGGCAGCAAATTCCATAGAGTAAACCTTTGTCAGGAGCTCCTTGATGTATCAAGAAAAATAAAAAATATTCAATGGCATAAGATAGAGTCTAAGAACTGAATAACTATACTTAAAGCAAAAGAAATCTCTAGACGAACTACTGTGAGATAGTTAAACTTCCCAACCAATCTCCCATACGTTAAAAATCTAGTATTGGGCAGAAGCTTGACATTAGGATTTATCAAAAAGTCACATGGTCGAAAGCCGAACATATATGCTTCATTAAAAGAGTCAAGAGAATATCTGAGCAGAAAAATAAATATCCCTTGTTTAAATCTTGTAAGTTCAATCCCAAAGAAGTACCTTAAGAGCCTAAAGTCTTCAGTCTAAAATTATTGTTACATAGACAACTTTTTCTCTCTTACCTTCCACCAATAATGATTATGTCATCTATAGAGAATCAACCATAGGCATTTCCTAATGAAACCATGATGAAAAAAAGCAAAATAGTCTACACCACACAGCTGCAACTCGCAACACAAACTACAATTCAATTCAGTTAAACCAACTAAGCTCGATGAGATTGTCTAAAACCATACAAAGACTTTCAAAGATGGAAAAACTCTACCAAATTTCCAATTAGCAACAAAGCTAGATTGGTTTCTCCAAATAAACTACATCCTACAACTCAGCAATATACAAAGCATTTTTTTATGTGTAACTAATACAAGGGAAACCATAAGTAGAAGTGAGGTCGATATATAGACAATATATCTCAACAGGAAAAAAGGCATCACAATAATCAAGCCTATAAACTTGGGTATGCCACTTGGCTTCCAAGCGAGCCTTAAGACGATCCATGATGCCATCAAAAGAAGCATTGACAGTACACCTCAACAATGACCAACAGCAAATTTACCAGGAATAAGATCAACTAAGTCCATGTACAATCAGAGTGCAACCCTGACATTTCATCTAGCATAGTTGCAGGCCAACCCAGATGGGCAAAGGCCTTGCTAACTGATTGAGACACAGAAACAAAAGACAAAGAAGCAATGAAAGAGAATAGGTGGAGGCAAAATATTATAAGAACCAACATTTAAGATGGGGTCAAAAGTTGTACAATGAGTACCTTTACATAAAGCAATGCTAATGCCCCAATCATATGTAAGTGTACTAGTAATGGATTTGAAGAAGGCAAGATGGCTGGTCATGTCCTGTGGAAGAGGCGAGATGGATTTGCATATATACTTGCAAATCTTTTGTCCAAGCAAGAGGAACAGTCGACCAGGAAAGTCCTAACTGGAGAAGACGGAGTATAAAGAGGAACCAAAAGAGGAACAACCTTAGACACATAGTCTAAAGCAAGGTTATGACAAGGAAATAAGGAATAGTTTCAAATAAGGGCGGTGTAGAGGAGGAAAATAATACTAATATCCTTTCTGATGACAGGCATACACGAGAAAGGCACATTTAATAGAACAAGGACCGAATTATCATACCTAGAAGCAAGATTATGGACAAAGCATACACATGCAATGACATGCAGAGAGAAAGATTACAGACAAAACACACACATGCAATGACACATGGAGGTAAAAAGTAAAGAGATTCACAAGAAAATGGATAATAGAAAGGAATTTGCCTATGAAGGACTAATGATAGCATATGGTTAATCAGATAACAAGCAATAAAGACTGCATCATTCCAGGATGCTAACGGCACATTCATATGAAGTATAATATATGACAATCTAGATGAGATGACAATTATTCTGCTCAATAACCCCATTTTGTTGAGGAACCATCTTTGTATACGAAGATTGAGAGCGATGACCAAGGCTATTGTGTATCTGCTTAGGTATGGTTGAAAAATATGCATTGGAGAGCTGTAACTTCACTTCCTTTACATCTTCTATCATTATTAAGAATCATAATCTTATAAATCTTTCTTGCATTGGTGCTAATTTTGACTCCTATTGACAGTTGTTTGCGATCATTCTAGCTGCTGCATCAATTCTTCTACGCATAGTTTTTATACTTCTAGAACAAGTGTGACCATTGAGCTCCATTGCAGGGAATTCGATAGAGTCAATTATAGCAATCCTACTACTATGAAAAATTATATTAGAAGTGCTCAATTGAGGGAAAATTTGAATCAGATCGTCACCCATGTCCAAATAGTTTAAGCTTGAGAACTCATGCCTAAAACCAATAGTTCTGTGCATCCTCAAATCCTAAACAACAACATGGCAAGGAGAGAAGGTTGTTGAGCAATTAAGAAATTTGTTTAATGTAATAATAGAAAACAGGCGAGACAAAAACTTTAGGAGATATAGGAGGTTGTAAGTAGACACATAACGTTCAGAAGCAAACCCAATCCCACTAAATGGAAGATGAATCATCTACAAGTGTGACACTGGATAAGGAACCAGACTAACAAATATGTGAAAAACAATGTGACACTACAGCTCATATGATTGATGGCATAGGAATTAACTACTCCATGAGTGGTCTGAGACAAACATGCAATATGGTTGCTATGACTTGTTTGTACAAGCGAGGCAGTGGCAGCATAACTACCTGAGCAGCTTAAAACTGTCGGAACCTAGTATATTTCTCAGATACATGAATCATGAGTTGTGAGAAAGGTTGTTGGGATGGATCTCCCCAGTGTTAAGCTACTCAGCATTGGCTAGATGGAGTTGTCAAACATTAAGTGCCCAGAAAGTATCAGGAACATGGCTTAACTTGTTTCAAAGAGAACCTCAAATGTTGCGGCCATTCCCCTTACTGCCGCCATCACGGCCTACATGAAAACTGTATTTTTTATGACCAAAATAATATTTCACAAGAACTGGCCAGTGAACAGATCATTTACTCTTAGTGAGTGCCAGCAAGCATAACTAGAGGGACCTCATTAAGTGGAGGGAGCGTAAAACTGCAAAGAGTCTAGGCAAGAATAAGCTCATACTTAGAAGGAATGACGCTGAGCAGAAAGAGTTGCTCATGTCATGTTTGCATGGTGCGGACATCGGTGCTGTATGGAAAGATATCATAAAACTTAATTGTCAACAGCCTAATCTATCCAAATAATCAAGTCAACCAGCAATTAAGCTATAAAGATTCAAATCGTTATCACATCATATATGCTAGCAACATCACTGATATATAAATGTCCTTTGCTGTAGACCTTAAGTCAACTTAGGAGATTATTCCTTCCTATTCTGAATAACCATCTGAACCATGAATTGTCTTATGACTCATCAATCAGATATATGAATTTTTTGAAAGAACTGTTCAAGGAACAATAAATCTCCTCTCTCGCTACCAGTTGATTCCCAGGCGGATTCCCTTTTCCATCAACCAACTAATCTTATTCTTGTTCGTGAGATTGATAAAAAGAAATTCAATATCTTGATAGTTCTTCGAATTTCTATGTATACTACTACAGTCTCATATATTTTCTTTCGTTTTTTTATCAGAATCAGAAAAAGAGAGAATTTCCTCTTTTTCATTTCTTTTTTTTCCTTATCTTTAATTCAATACAATATTCAATAAACAAGAAAATACTAGGAGACTGGAAATGAAAGTTTCTTTCCCACATGTATTCGGCATCACATTGTCGAAACAAAAATAGGGGATGCATCAATATAGAACTAGTTGGTACATGAACAAATCCAAAAACAATCCAGCAATTATCATTCAATAGATTGATTATCCATAAACTAACATAACACACTTAGCAATTGAGTTTCAACACACTTCCATATTTTACTATCGATAACAGGCAACCCATCAGGAAGTTCTTCGAATGAATGATTTTCCAAACCCCGACCAAGAAAACATGCCGCAGCAACAATGGCCAAACTAGAATAATTGCAGCCATTGAGTTAGGTTGTAATCTTTGGAATACTAAAAAAATAAAACAATAAATGACATTATTCAAATAGTTGTCATATTGACAACAGTCATATAACTACCGGTAGAAGCTACCATCTGCATATAAATACCCAAACACTCGTAGATTGTGCATGCATTCTATACAGTCAAAATTCACAAGACGGCAAGTAATAATTCTTAAATATGAAACAACACTCTGCTTTAATCATTAAAAGAACCCTAAGCTATGACTTCAACACACGACAATAGCTTAAGACAGAAATATGGACAGTATCTGAACAACACAGAATGTCATATTAGATAGGAAGAATAGAATGTCATGGTCAAAAAAAACCCTTCCCAAAAGGTGCGTGGAGTGGCTGGTGCACTACCAGCAGTGGTTTCCCTATTCAACTCCCCAAGGCAACCATCCTTGTGCTGTTAGATCTTCAATTGGCTTTGTGGTTTGCTGTAGATCTAAGGCTTTTAAGAAACAGGTACCATTAACAGCAACAGCACTGTTAATGCAGCTGGTTGTAGGTTTTTTTTCCCACAACCCTGACTCTCATACCATGTTTAGAGAGAGAGAGAGTTGGGAGAAACGGCTGAGTGACTTGATGAGCACTAAACATGTATTATAGTAGAATTACATTCACATCCCTTAATCTTATATCTCACTAATAACAAAACCAAGAGCATTAAACTGAGCCCACAAAAAATGAATTTAAGAAGGTCAACATTTGCACGAACCTGTTGAGGAGTGACTCGGTATGCTGGCAAAATATAATTACCTTTGGTTTCATAGTTAGGAGAAATGAGTTAATTTCTTAGCCCACAATGGCATAAAAACCAAGTGTCAAAAAATTTATTACGTTACTTCATTTTCTTGTCAGACATTTGCATGTATCTAAAAAACAGGCATGCCATATAATGAAATAACACAAACGGTTTGTAAGCCTGGCAGCCAAGTGCAGTAGATCAGGCCAAATAGAACACCAATCCCAGAAGTCCAGCAACATTTAGATGCTGTTCACTTAAATAATGCAAGGGTATCATAGCAAATTTACAGAATACCCACGCGTACCTTCTCTGGAGGAATATAGCATTGACCATCTGGTTTAGCAGATCTCGTAGCAAGGCGAGCCATTAGCAAATTCCCAGCTATCCCTGCACTAGCAGTGCAACCAGTAGCCTCAAAAATATCTTTTCGTATTACTGAAGCTAAAATTTCGGGATCTTCCTCTTCTGAATCTGTGACATCCAGAAACGCTTCATCACAACTGACTGCCTGTAATCAAAAAGTATTTCAATGCTAAAACACAACAGTAAAAGTTGAGAATTAATTGATGATAAAATAATGTTCCAAAAATACCTGCACTTTCTTGCAGTGTTTGTGCAAGATATCGTAAAACTGGTCAGCTACCTGCCACATATGATACCCCTTATATAGCTCAAACAACAACACACCAGAATGGTTTGATATTTGAACATCAATCTCCATAGGTGATGGCTCTCTCATGTGCAACATACCTCCTCATATGCTTCAAAATTATATGGGACAATGACAAGGTGAGGACAAAGTGCCTTCGCATCTCTAACGAACATTCCAGCTCTCACCCCTAGTACAAGACATGAAAATCTCAACGCAAATAGGCAAATTATAAACAAAAGCATGAATGCTAAGCAGCATAGGGATAACTTATCACTAAACCAACCATAATCTCGAGCAGGGTAGTTCGCAGAAGAAATCTCAGCTGTTCCTTTTGGACTGTCAGAATGGCACACAGCTACCGGCTTATCCTGTAATTCAGGGTGGTTCCTGACAACCACCGAGACAAAAAAGCAGTCCTGGATGGTATATTTTCAACATGGAAGGAGTTAGAAACATGAGGATACAAAAACGGGCAGGATGAGAGAGCAGCTCGATCACAGAGTCCAGACAATCAATGAGGATATGTGAAAAATCATACAAAACTGCAAGAAAGATGTTGGAAGATAACCCCAATCGGAAGCATGCAGCAGTTTACCATGTCCACATGGATGATGGTCGTCATTCGAGAAGTAACAGAAGCATTAGCATCAAAATTAGTCTGCTTAATTCCATTGGAGAGGCCAAAATAACGCTGACGGTAACGATTTCTCCAGGTTCCAATGAAGTGCAATCTTGATCTCTGAAAAATAAAAAAGGTGAAAGGACAAAAAAACTCAAGAAGAATTAGATACATCATATTTCTATATTTTTTGATAAAAAATGCAGGGAGAATAGCACAAATACACAAAAATTGTTGTACCATACAATTACCAAAAAGAACATGAATTCTGAGTATCTTCCAGAACAGTGAATTCATTTGTAAATTCATGCATGCTCGCTCTCTCTCTTCTCTTCTCTCTCTCCCTAAACTTGTGAAAACAGAAGCACAAAAACATCATGCAGCCTCGCTCCCTCCTTGGGTCAAATAAAATAATCACATTATAGCGACTATAGTTTGGCTGCTGGGTAGTTTTTGGAAATCAAACACTCCGCTTCCATGGTTTGTTTACCCCACACAAAGAGTGGGTTGCCTAAAGGTTCTCTTCTTGATTTTTTTATAAAGAACATCACTTAAAAATGCCATTTCTTCTCTGTATTATTTTCTTTTTTTAATAAATAAGTTAAAAAATCAAACCAAATGTGTGCATTAGTCTTTTTGTCTTGTTGAAAACTTCATGGTATCTTAGCAATTAGGTTAGGAAGATTTCTATATCAGGTAATGTCAGAAGGGCTTCGCTCCATATCCCACCCATGCACAACTTTTATCCATCCTAGATTAAACATAGATTCATCTAAGTAAACAAATTTGGGATAACATTTACAAAAGTCAAAGTTTAACATAAAATTTACACCATAAAATGAAGAAGAAAAATACATTTCTTCGCCTTTTACAAATTTTATGAATTTGATGAATGTAAGTTTTATTTGTAAAAGCAAAAGATATAAGTTGGATAAAAAGTTCCATATGAGTGTGGTGAAAGTATTTTTCCTTGTCAATATTGTCTTTTCCATGCAGCATTATATGCAAAATAAAACAAACATGTGAAAACATGATCATAAAAACATATTGCATGCTCCAAACTCCCTTAGCCCCTCCATTTGTTTTTAATAATGTATATAACAATGTCAAAACTGGCCAATGATCCAACAAAGTCAACAGAATTTATATCCACATCAGTTCCTACAACTGTTGTACAGCAACAAGGCTTGAACCCTCACTAAGATTTGTCAATTTTCAATGCGTGACAATTTAACAGGTGCATATGCTTCTTCTGTGTGATAAAAAATGCATAAAAATCTTATTGTGAGGACAACCAGATGACAAACAATGGAAACACGGTTGACAAAATGAGAAGAATAACCATGGGACAGATAGGAACAGAAACATCAATAAAATGGGAAAATGAAACCTAAGGCAATAATGCTTGGCATCACATGGGATGACAAAGTTGAACAAAATGAACTGAAACAGATTCACTCCTGAAAGTGACACTATTTCCAAAAAACAAAATACTAAATTACAAATTACAAAATATTGTCAAATCAGAGGATAACAAGAACCTTCTAGGGAAAGTGACACTAGTGAATAGAAGACTTGGAAAATATTAATAACATTTTGATTTACAATTCCATAACTTTTCTTGACTTCCCAACTCCATTTCGTATATGAACTCCATAGCATTTAAAAGCATGGAGCTCTAAAGGGAGGGGAAACAAGCTGTGAGCTGCCTCCATAGTTCCCAAAAGATTCACCCATAGATGAACAAAGGCTGAAACAGCATGGAACACTCAAGCAAGATTGGCATAGAACAAGCTGCTGACTCCCAGAACAGGAAATCCACTTTAGCTGATATCCATTTATAAGTCCGCCGTTCATGTGCGCGCACACACACAGACACACACAAAGCTTTGATGGAAAACAATAGCATCCATTGAAGCAATAATGAAACAGAAGATATTAATAATGAGATAGAAGCTCCCTCCACACCCCATCCAAAACAAGACAAGTGATATTAATTAGATATGTAATTAATCACCTTAAAATAATTCTCAACAAAGTTTGGATCCGCAATGGTTGAATGAGGGTGATAAGGTCCACCAAGTTGCAAACTGGATGATCCTTCAGCAGATTTTTTATCCCAGTTTTTGCTGCTAGTCGAAGCAGTACGCTGGAGAGGATTCAGAAGAAGTTCACACTTAGCAACACTGTTTACTGGGTTATCAGAACTTGCTTTTCCAATTTTTTTTAATTGGGACAATTTTCTCTCAGTGTGAGCTGGCCCTTCATTTATTGCTGCATCTGTGATCTTATGCAGATCATCACTGATCTTTTCTCCATAGTTCCTGCTGCATTTAGATGACTCACCCACTTCAAAATATATGAGATCATTTAAGGTACCACCCCTTGATTCCAAATCCTCAGCTTCAGCTTTCTGAATACTAGTTGAAGCAGAGGGAGAGCCTTCACAGGTTGATAAACTTTTCAAAGCAAAAAATGTGGACAGCTTTGGTTGGTTGTGTACTTCATTAACGAGTTGATCAAGCTTATAAGGAACCCCTAGATAAAGAACATAAACACTTGATAAACAACATAAATTGCACAATAAAGCTTTCAAAGAATACCACTCAATAACAAAAAAACTCTTTGCTCGGTATGGACAACTTTAGTTGGTTGTGTATTTTATTAACAAGTTGATCAAGCTTATAAGGAACTCCTAGATAGAGAGCATAAACACTTGATAAACAACATAAATTGCACAACAAAGCTTTCAAATAACACCACTCAATAACAAAATACTCTTCGCACGGAAGGTCAAAGAATCAAACAAGCATTTTTCAGAAGCACCACATCAACATTTCCAGAGGAAAAAAAATCCAGCAGAGAATATAAAAAACAAAAGA
>JAODPA010090931.1:0-23577 GCA_025585075.1 Nepenthes mirabilis | reverse complement strand
GGTATGAGAACACTTGCCTCGACGCGTGCTTTCACCTTTATACCTGGCTTTTGGGCGGAACCGGACTCTCGGGCTCGATCTCCTTCCTTTTCTCTCTCGTCGCGCCCCTCTCTCTCTCTTCAAAACCCTCGGCCGATCGAAAATGAGGGAGAACAAATCGCGCGGCGCAAATATATACTGCGCCGGCCGCTCGAGCGCCCTGCGAGCGGCTGGCGAGCGGCCAGCCCACGTGCGGCTACCGCTTGAGCGGCCAGCCCACGTGCGGCTACCGCTTGAGCGGCCCTCGAGCGGCTGGCGAGCGGCCAGCCACGGGCCGGTTCTGGTTTATTCGCTCGAGCCTCGGCTCGAGCACCCAGCAGGCGCAAGCCTGCTGGCAGGGCTTCAGCAGCCCGGACCCGACTAATTTCCCGATTTTTCTTCCGATACCAAACGTTAATCATTCCATAAGATTAGTATTAATCATTAACATACTAATCACCTCATAATTGTCGGGTTCACAAATCCGGAACCTCACACCAGATCTGGGTTGTCGTTGTTGGTGCTCGATGTGTGTTCAACAGCGTTTTGGTGTGCCAGATCTGCGGTGTGGTGTGCCATCCTCTCTCTCTCTTTCTCTCTCTCTGATACCATGTAAGGAAACGCCTTCCAGACAGCAGCCGAAGACGAAGAACGAAAAATGAAATTGAGTGTTTTGTTGGAAAATGGAAAAGGGAACCGGCAATACATTAAATCGGCTGAACAGTGTCTGCATACTTGCACACTTCTCAAGGAGGACGCATACAACGAATATATACACAAAACTATACAACCGTAAACAATGAATACCAAAAATAAAATATACAGCATCCTAAAATACAAAAATACTAATATTCCCAAAATACAAAATCCTACCTAAAATATAATATAAAATATTTATGAGATATCTTCTAATAGTGACAGTGCATTTGGGATTGATCATAGCTACTTGACCCTTCAGTTTCTGAACTTATTAAATAGCTTTAGGTGGAAATACTAACAATAATGTTTGTCCATTTGGTTAAAATACTAGTTGCCAGAGCATCTGTTGATTGGCAAACCTTTGTTTCTGCAAACCATTATTTTCTTACATAGTTTTTCCAAGTCGAAGCTTCTTGTTGTACAAAATAGTGAAAATGTCGGTCTCCTGTAGCCTTGCCATACCAGATGCAAAGACAGGTTTTTACTATCAATCAGACGTTCTATCTTTAGCTATTTTATATTGAATAAGTACCAGTTGTATCAATATGGCTCCTAGCCAGAAAAGAAAACGTTGTTTGTCTTTGTTACTTGTTCAGCTCCGATAATTATTCATGGCGACTTATGGATGAGAAAGTACCAAAGCAAAACAGCATCTGCTTCGTGCAAAAGCTCAGAAACTAGCTCCTTTCTGACGAAGCACTGCTTCGCCCTCCACATTCTTTCTAAATGCCACTCCTATTTATCACTATCTTAGCTTGGCTTCAGTGTATCTATGATCCATCATCACCCAACTATCATTGAGATTTTACTATCCCAACTCCAGCCACACCAATGAATGCGATGAAACCATACTATCAACTTTGTGTTTGTCTAACTCCGGCTGCAGAAGGACTTGCAGCTCAAGAAGCTAGCTTCAGGTTGACCACTTCCTTTAACTTGGCCTATAAGCTCCAGAAACTACTTATGCTCTCATCTCAATGGAGGCTCTTGTTATTCAAAACCTGTTCATCTTGCCTAGACCTTGGCGTTCTCCTAATGTTTGGTGAACTTTAGGTCAGATATAAGATTGTGGACACCTCTTATGGCCTTCGGCTTGAGCTTGTTGCCTGGGACCTAGACCTGGAAAAACCATTGCCTAAAATGGAAGCATGGAAGCATTAATTGATAGTGAACATGCCCTTAAAATTCATGCAGTTGAAACTTAGTAAGGGATTATACTGAAAAAATATCTCTAGGAATTCTTAATGAAGTTTGAAGAACTCTCACAAATCTGTGCTTTTGTGATTCCAGCAGGGGAATTTCTAAAGGAGTTGATTGAGGTGGAGCAAAGATGGCCTTTGGTGTGGTGTGGGAAGTTTTGGGGATCACAACTGTGAAGAAGACTTTGGTTGACCCTTTGACACATTTTAGAAAGGAGTTTGGACTGCCCAATAAAACGAACATTGGTGCAACACTGAGAACTGTTCAAAGTGAATTAGAAGGGGTAATAAGGAAAGCCAATCTTTTCTAATTTTGTCATCATCCAATTGTTTTCGAATGGGTTCAAGCAAGGGTGTAAAATATTACAAAGAATCAGTTAAAAAAGATCTCCAAATTCCAAGTGTGAAGCAGCAATGTGTATTCTTGGTGGAGTGTGTATGATGACAATGATGCACTTCTAGAGATAAATGAAGCTTCGAGGATAAAGGAGCACTTGCTGGACTTAGTTTAGAATGGAAGAGGATAAAATGTGAAAGGGGAAAGCTGCAGTTAATATCATTGTTTTGATTACAGCGACGGTGATATCCCATTTTGTACCACAAGCGTGAAGATTTTATTGAGGATAACCAAACAGATGATTAATCTTAGCATCTCTTTGATGGGCCTGATTCAGACTTTCAAACTTGTGAGGATGCTGATGAAACACTACTTGTCAGGCAGGACAAGAACCTTTAGACGGTAGGAGCCATTTATAGTGCTAGTGGTAAAGGTGGTGGGCCTTCTACGTCAAGGAAGTAACACATTTTTCCACTGTGTATTTCATGTCGAAAATTAAATGCATGGATAGCTTTTGGCATTAGCAAGTGAGCTATTTTCAACGTGTGAGTTGTACACATTGCAATATATGTTTAACTCAATGTTTTGTGGGAAAATCTGCATGTGAATCCCCACCAAAGTAGAAAGGTTATTGAGTAAGTGAAAATTAGCGATCTATGTGACAACTTGCACCAAATAGCTACTGTTAGGAAAGATTCAAATATTGTGGAATTTCTACTACTAGCTAAGATTCAGGCTGAGGCAGAGTTGGTTGACTCAAAACGAATCCAAGATAGGCAGTAAGCATTTTGTGTGAGATTCACAGATGACACCAACTTCTCTGATTTACTAGCTGAGTGCAATTAGAAACAATTATGGCTTTTGGGATATAGTGCTGGAACTTAAATTCCACCATTCGTTATTAATGTATAAAGTCAGCAATCAGAACTACTATTGGGTGGCATGATGCTTCAGATTTCACATGGAAGGAGAGTAATACGTTGTGATAGATGCTTCTTGGGATGAAAAGTGAAGCCACAGTTCTGTGGCCACACTTCTGGAATCCAGTGTCTAAGAAATTCTGTTTTGGAAGAATTGTCTTGCTGATGGTTGACTGGAAATGAAACATAATGTTCCTATTGGCTGAGGAAATTGCTTTATAGGACAGAATGTCGATTAAGTGGTAATTGAGAACATTTAATGGCAAATAGAGAAACTGTGAGTGCTTCAAAGTGGACGAGCATATTTCAATAGTTTCCTTGATGTCTATGTTGTGCCAGTTTGTGATCCTGTATTATATGGTATTGTATCTTTTGTCAGTTGGATTTAACTGAAATATTATCTTATTCCATATTTGTTTTGGAACCATCTTGGAAATAGTTGTGAAATGCTTGATGTGTGTCTATGCATGTTCGATATGCTGTCGGGATAAAACAGTAATACAATAAGTTGATCTCACCAATATAAATATCTGTCGATACGATATAATCAGCCGATATGTATTGATATCGGCTGCCTTGTCATCAATATTTCTTATAACAGTGACAATATCATGTTATATTTTCATATCGATAGATAAAACCAATATTTGCTTAATATATTGACTAATATAATTCTGTCAATTTGTAAATTTTAGAAAGTTTTTGTTCCTCCGATATATTCAATACTTTTATATATCATTTAATATCGATATAACTACGATTAATGCTAATGCCAATATTTTTATCAATGCTGTCTTCCCATCCTATAAGCCATGGTATGCCTTCAACATCAAGTGAACATTTTGTGGTGCTGCCATTGGCTATGTTAATCTTCTTTAGTCATTCTATTTGTCCTGGCTATATTGTCGGAGAAACCTGAAAACATAATTTGCTAATACTTGTGCCTTTGCCAACATAGAGCAAAGCTCAGCCAATGAGTTATTTGCATATGGTTCAAAGCCCTGATTTTAGAAAGGTTGTATGCAAGAGTGTTCTTGCACTGATGATGAACAATGCAGACATATTGGAGTATTTTGGATGGTTCCTTCTAGGTTTGGATGATCCATAGTTTATGCTCCTAAAGTGATGATTTGACTTCTGATGACCACACAGCAGTAGTACGGCTGACTGGACAGATACGGATCAGACAAATATTTTATGACATTACAGAATGATGTGCTTTGCTCTTTGGAACTTCGTTGTGCTTGTTCTTTCTTCACCCAATTTATTGACACCCAATTACTTAGTAGTCATAAGATTAAATCATAAAATCTCTCTCCTTACAATATGCAGGTAAACACCTTTCATAGGCCATGTGATATGGGAGCTTTATTTAATGGTTCACCAAAATGTCAGCTTGAGCCAGATATTTGTCTTGTGAGTTCATTGGGTTTCTAACCCTATATAATTATTTTCCATATGCCTTTTTGCTAAGGAAAAAGCTTGTATAATTATTTGTTTTGGAGCTACCTACGCATCTATAATGGTTCACTGGGTAGAACAGAAAATACTGAAGTTCAAAGGCATCTCTTTCTCGGCTATTTTGCCTTCCAAGGTGCTTCCGTCAAAATGTTCTAATGCTTTATGCGCAAAGAACACACAATATAAATGCTACCTTGTAACAGTAAAGTACTAAGTTTCAGTAGATATATGAATCTGTGCTTGTCATTTTATTTTATTTTTTTTGAGAATATAAGTATTCTTTATATTATTTTTCATCACCTATTTTAGAGTTTTTTGGGCGCAAGGGATGCCTTCAACTTTTTATCCCCATCTGACTTCAACTGAATTACCCTTTGCATTGGAGTGTTGTTAGACATATTGTTTTTGGTATCTAAATTATCATAATCATTATTTTCATAGTCTTTTTTTTTTTTCAAAATGGCTGTAACATTTTTATAGTACAGGCCTCTGCCCAAATCAAGTGTTTGCAGAAGAGGCAAAGCATATAATGATGGTGACGATAGAATCATAATGGTTAGAATTGATATTGTCTTTGCTATATCTACAGAAAAAAAATAAAGATATATAAAAAAAAGGCCATGATACTACTTCTTTATTCCCCTGACCTTACTTTAATTATTTTACCGTCGTTATTAGAAATGGGAAGCATGCCTTCAGCTTAGTAGTTCACTCACCGAGAAGAAAAGACCAGGCTTAGAGCGACGCACTCATATGAAACACAAAAGCCCATCATCAACTATCACGATGTCTAGGCTGCTCCGTGACCGATGCTTTCTCTGGATTGTTTTTATGACTGAACGTGCCCTGCACCGCCCTTTGAATCATTCATTCAACGAGGTGGCTGTGATGATGATTGAAAGCACAAACAAGACTGATTTGAGATATCCACTATTCATTCAATGCTATGAATTTATTTATTTAGTTACCAAATTAGTGTATTTTTAGTATTTTTGTTAATTTAATTTTTTTTAATATTCTTTTTGATAAGTAAGCAAAATTAAATTAAAATAATAGAAGGTACAGAAACTATATTCTAACTCTAAATATTTTGTTGATTTAGAGGTAGAATATAGACGCTGGAGTATACCTCGAGCATATATACGCCGTAGAACATAGACGCTAGGGGAGGACCCAAGTACCACCAAGAAATAATTTGTGATAGCAAAAGAAAACATATAAAACGCCGATCAAAGAGCTAACTACCAAGTCGGCCACGAGCTTGCTGCATAACCGGAAGAGTACATCAGCACGACAAACCGACTTTCAGCGGTATTTTTAGCAAATCAGCAACAGTAGCAATACGGCAATAGCATAGGATGTCCGGCAAACAGCATACCGAACACGAAGAGCATCCAATCCGGGCAAATGGACCATATCAGCATGATACCAAACCAACAAACGTAACGAACCACTAAGCCATGATGCAAAAGAAGCTATGAATAACTGGCCAAGATAAATTCATATAGCCAGGTTTCAGGGTGACCGGCCACAAGATGTCTCTTTTTTTTTTAATCCGGCCTATTGCTACATATCGGAAAAATCATACTTACACCAAGGTACACAGCAGGCAAGGAGCCCAATAAGCAATTTCGGCAAAACAATACAAAATTGCCAACCTGGCAAGTGGCATCCCATAATTTTTTTTTATTTTTTATCCTTCCATAAGAAACCAAGAATGTAGAATCCGGCCTATTGCTGCATACTGAAAAAAATCATACATCCATCAAGGTACAAAGCGGGCAAGGAGCCCAGCAAGCCATTCCGGCAAAACAAGAAAAAATTGCTAACTTGACATGTGGCATCCTAACTTTTTTTTTTTGAACCCAAGGATACCAGTCAACAAGTTGACTGGCCAGACACATTCGTCGGTCAACAAATTGACAGGCCAAATTTTTTTTTTTTTGAACCCAAGGAAACCGATCACCAAGTTGACTGGCCAAACATAATCGTCGGTCAACAAATTAACATGCCAAATTTTTTTTTTTCCTGCAAAATGAATGCAATCCAAGACGTAGCTGCAAATTGGTAAAGGAGGGGTTCCAACCTTAGTACTTGGCGACCCGACAAAAACATGACTTATTTTTTTATATATGCTAAATAAATTCCATCGGTCTAAAGATATTTTGTCTGCCTTAGAAGAGGCACTAATGAGAGCCTTCAGACGATTAGGAATAACGTCTAAGATTTGAGTGAACAAATTATAGGGAGCATGGAAGTGAGAAGATTGGAAAGTTCGATAATTTCGCTCCTTCCAGATATAATACACAGTAGCTGCAAGGGTAAGGCAGAAGGATGTAGTTTTGAAATTATTTACTTTCCATTTAGATGCGGCCCAAACAATGTTCTGGTTACGAATATGGTAAATAAATTCCATCGGTCTAAAGATGTTTTGTCTGCCTTAGAAGAGGCACTAATGAGAGCCTTCAGACGATTACCAATAACATTTAAAATTTGAGTGAACAGATTATAGGGAGCATGGAAGTGAGAATATTGGATTGTTCAGTAATTTCGCTCCTTCCAGATATAATACACAATAGATGCAAGGATAAGGCGGAAGGATGTAGCTTTGAAATTATTTCTTTTCCATTTAGATGCGGCCCAAACAATGTTCTTGTTCCATTCAGGATACAGCCAATGAAGGCCAACAAGGCAACGTATCATATGCCATAGGTCCTTAGAAAAAATACAATTAAAGAAAAGGTAGTCATGGTTTTCAAACTCATTTTGGCACAGTACGCAATAGGGTGAGAGGTTAGGTATGCCTTTGATACGATCAGTGGTGTTTAACCTTCGACGAATGGTCAACCAAAAAAGGAACGCACGGGCGGGGATATAGGAGGGGCCCTAAACAAGGGAAGCCCAATAGACTTTCACACAAGGAGGATGAAGAAGATAGTAGGCTAATCGGGTCGTAAATTTTCCATCTTTATTAGCCTTCCATTTTATAGAGTCTCTATGAGAGGGATCAGGGGAATAATTGGGCATATTTTCAGTCAATTTGGACACTTGCATATCATACTGATTGGGCCAAATCCATTGATTGTGCCTAATTATAGCATTGACCTTAGAATCCCAATGCAATCTGGTGACCATTCTGATCCAGTCATATATGCAATTATTAAGAGGCCCTAGGGGATGCCAGTTGTCAAGCCAGAGGAAAGTATCCAAGCCATCACCAATAGAGTGGACAATCTGAAGGAGCATCACAGGGCGGAGCTTCATAATTTTCTTCCAACTCCAAGATGCTGAAGTAGGGACTTTTAGAATCCAAATACATTGATCCTTAATGCGATTAGCATGGATCCAAAGAGACCAGATCGATTCCGTATCTTTGAAAATAATGCGCCATAGCAGCTTACAGATATGCACTTTATTCTGAGTCAGAAGATTTTTGATTCCCAGGCCTCCCTCAAATTTAGGATAGCAAATATCCTCCCAAGCAACCTTGGACGACGATTTACCCTCATTATGTCATGCAAAAGGAAATTTCTAATGCTTTTTTCGATTGTTTTGAGAACAGAGCTTGACAGGATAAAAATGGAGCTTCAGTAAGTATGAATGGATGTAATAATGGAGGAAATAAGTTGGAGGCGCCCCCCAAAGGATAACCATCTATTCTTCCAAGATGATATGCGCTTGGAAACTTTTTTAAGAAGGGGTTTGCAATCTGAAGTCGTAAGCCGCGAGGTGATAAGTGGTACCCCCAAGTAACGAATGGCAGCTTACCCGCTTTAAATCCCATGATGCTCAAAATTGATTGATTCAATGAAGGGTTCCTCGAACAGATGAAGATCTCGCTTTTACTATTGTTGGCTGAGAGCCTAGATAGTATTGTGAATTCTCCAATGCAGCTATGCAGGGTCCGAATAGAATTTTCATCGGCTTTAGAAAACATGAGCAAGTCATCCGCAAAGACAAGCATGACTGTCCTAGTATCGACACATTTCTAATGAAATTAAAATATCGCATTATGTCGGGCTTTCACCTCAATAATACCATTAAGAACGTCCATGGCAAGGACGAATAAGTATGGCAATAGGGGGTCACCCTGGCAAAGACCCTTGCCCCCTTTGAAAAATCCCACCGATTCACCATTAATATTTAGAGAAAAGGAGGTGGTTGTGATACATTTCTTTTCTAATAACACACTGCCGAAGAAATTCATTTAACTCGTCCATTAGAGTTTCTGATGGTGCTTCTTATAAAAATAAAATAAAATACTTAGATGAAAAAAGGAAAAGTTTAGAAAAACAATACTATTTTTGAAGTTAGATCTATCATACTCGAAGCGTTCAAATAAATTGAGTTGAATTTTGTTAGAATTAAAAGTTTGTTTAAACCACGAGCAAATACGTGGTAGACGATATCAAGCACATAATAAACAATCACGAACAATAAAGGTATAATTTTTACGTGAAAAACTCCCTATGAAACGAGGGAGAAAAACCACGGAACACAGAATCCGAAATTTTCACTAGCAGCAGTTGATCGGTTACACAAACCCCAAATCACAAGAATCAATATCAACTAACTTTGGACAGCCTGTACAAGAAGTATAAAGAATAAGAGTAGAGATAAAACCCGACAGATGTTCTTCACAGCAGCATGAATCTCGTACGTGTGATTACCGAAGACTGGAACTTGATTGAAAATCTAAACAGAAGCTCAATTCTTCCTCTTCTTCTTCTCTCTCTTCTTCTTCTCTGGAACGACGCTCAAAATTAATTGAATTAACCTAAAAATGTAAAGTGCGTGTTTCATATAATTGGTGTGTACTCGAGCGGCTGTTAAGTGCGCGGCGGGTGCAGGCCTGCGCTTGAACGCCTATCGAGCGCCTAGTGAGTGGCGGGCTTACTGAAATTCCCGCTCGAGCGCCTAGTGAGCGCACAGCGAGCGGGGAGTATACTGGAATTTCTTCTTGAGCTCCATTCGGACGCACAGCGAGCGGGGAACATACTGGAATTTAAGCTCGAGCACCCAGCAGACGCAACTCGATCTTTTTTCATGCGGTGAGGATATTTACCTTCGTCCGCCACATCAAGTGGGTATGGGCCCACACGGGAGTGACCCATAATCTAACAAACTTTCCCTCACGACTGTGTGGGGCCATTCATCGTCATCTCGGCAATTGAACAGCAAGTTTCAAGCTTCCCCTTTTGTAATCCCTTGGTCATCATATCTGATCCATTCTCCTCAGTCCCGATCTTTTCCAGCACCAACAAACCCGTATCAATAACATTCCGCACCCATTGATACCTCACATTAATATGCTTTGATTTGGCGTGAAAAGATTAGTTCTTGTTAAGATGAATCGTACTTTGACTGTCGCAAAATAGCACATACCGTTTCTGCTTGAGACCAAGTTTCCGAATGAATTTTTTCATCCATAGCATCTCCTTACTTGCCTCTGTAATAGTAATGAATTCTGTTTCAATAGTGGAAAGAGTAACACACCTCTGCAATCTCGATTGCCAGGAAACAGCTCCTCCTGCAAACATGACTAAATATCTCGAAGTAGACTTCTGTGAGTCAATATCACCCGCCATATTTACATCAGTATATCCAACCAGAAGGGGCACGTTGCTTCCAAAGCACAAACACTGTTTAGAAGTTCATCGGAGATACTTCAGAATCCATTCTACCACAGACCAATACTCTTTACTGGGATTTGATAAGAATCGACTGACAACTCCAACAGTATAAGCTATATCTGGTCTCGTACACACCATAACATACATTAGGCTACCCACGGCTGAAGAATAGGGTATACCTTTCATATGTACCTTTTCATCTTTGGTAGAAGGACATTGACAAGTACTTAACTTGAAGTGATTGGCCAACGGTGTGCTCACTGATTTTGCTATTTTCATGTTGAAGCGTTGAAGTGCTTTCTGCATGTAACTCTCTTGTGACATCCATAACTTCCTTGATTTGTGGTCGTAAAAAATTCTAATTCTCAGAATTTGCTTCGCCGGTCCCAAATCTTTCATAGCAAAGGACTTTCCAAGCTATCGCTTTAACTCCATAATCCGAGAAGCATTACGCCTAGCAATTAGCATATCATCCACATAGAGCAAAAGAATAACAAAATCATCCTCTGAAAAAAGTCTAAACAAAAATAAAATGATCTGAGGTCATTTTCTGATAGCCCTGATTTACCATGACAGATTCAAACTTTCTATACCATTGCATTGGTGCTTATTTCAAGCCATACAGACTCTTCTTGAGATGACACACTAAGTTCTCCTTCCCCTTGACAAGAAATCCCTCCGGTTGCTCCATATAGATTTCTTCTTCAAGGTCATTGTAAAGAAACATTGTCCGCATATCCATCTGTTCTACCTCTAGGTCAAGAACAACAGCCAACCCGAGCACCACTTAAATGGAAGACATCTTTACCACTGGTGTAAATATCTCATCGAAGTTAATACCCTTTCATTGATTGAAACCCTTCACAACCAGTCTCACTTTGTACCTCGATTGTGAGCTGTTTTCATCTGTTTTTAACCTGAAGACCCACTTGTTCTTCAATGCTCTTCTTCCCTTTGGCAGTCTCATCAACTCAAATGTGTGATTTTCATGCAGCGATACCATCTCTTCTTGCATAGCTTCCATCCACTCCGCCTTGTGTTCGTCCTCCATTGCTTCCTTGAAGCATTCGAGCTCTCCTCTGTCTATGAGTAATACATACTCCTCGGCTGATAGACGAATAGGGGGTCTTCGATCTCTCGTGGATCGTCGGAGTGAACAGTCTTGATAGGCTCTGCAGTATCAGGAGGAATAGCCTCATCCTCATCACTCTCAGGCACTGCAGTCTCGTGATCTTCTTCATCTTTAGCATTGCCTTGACTTTCATTCTGCTGACGAACAGGTGTTGACAAAAGATTTGAATCACACGCCCGGTTGTCATCATTCTTGGAGACAAACTCTGAACCTTTACCGATATCCTTTATAGTCTCATTCTCAACAAACACGATATCCCTAAATTGAATTAGCTTCTTCTCAATTGGATCATAGTCGATACCCAAACTCATCTTCCTCGTAACCGAGAAATATACACTGTCTGGTCTTTGACTCCAGCTTGGTCATTTCATCTTTGGGAACGTGAACAAAGACCTTACATCCGAATACGCGCAAGTGATCGTAGGATACATCTTTTTCGGTCCATATCTTTTCAGGTACTTCACCATTCAAGGTACCGTGTGGTGATAAGTTGATGACATGAGCCACAGCCCTCAAGGCTTCCCCCCAAAACAAACCAGGGAGCTTCGCCTCCAAAAGCACACATCGGACCCTCTCCATCAAAGTCTCATTCATCTGTTCAGTTACCCCATTCAGTTGCGGTATCTTCGGTGGAGTCTTCTGATGGCGAATTCCATGAGAACGACAATACTCATCAAATGCTCTGATATACTCCCCACCATTATCACTTCGGATACATTTCAGTTTCTTCCCCGTTTGCCTCTCAATCAAGGCGTGAATACTTGAAAAACATAAAAGCTTGATCATTCGATTTGAGCGGATACACCCATAATTTTCAAGAATAATTATCAATGAAGGTGATGAAGTAAAGTGCTCCTCCAAAAGTCTTTACCTTGAATGGGCCACATATGTCGGTGTGGATCAATTCAAGAAGATCAGTCTTCCTTGTAGATGAATTGCCATTGAATGAGATCCGTCGTTGCTTTCCAGCCATGTAATGAGAACAAGTCTTCAGTTGAGTTATTTTTACACCCCGAAGATAATTTTTCTTCGCTAAACAGTTCAGGCCCTTCTCACCCATTTGACTCAACCAACGGTGCCACAAATCTGAAAACTCCTCATCTCTAACAACATATACATCTTTTACTGTAATCGAGGCTTGCATCACATACAAATTGAAAACTTTTCTGCCCCGAGCCACAACTAGAGACCATCTAGTTAGCTTCTATGCTCCTGCGCAGAACGTACTACAAAAGCCCTCATCATCAAGCTTGCTAGCAAAGATCAGATTTAGTCAAACATCCGGGACATGTCTAATATCCCTCAATAGCAACTTGGTTTCGTTATTTATGGTAAGACACACATCACCATAGCCAGCAATACGGGACATAGCTTTATTACCCATTTTCAACATTCCAAAGGTCACCAGGAGTGTATAATGTGAAGAACTCTTTCCGTGACGTGACATAAAGTGAAGCACCACTATCCACCACCCAACTTGTCTCAAGATCAGCAGATTTACCACATCATCCTTCTGGCACACCAGCCAAAGATCATTCCCGGTAATAACAGTAGCTCTTTCTTCCTCTCGAGTCTTATCAGCCTTTTTTTCATTACCTTCAGCATTCTCACGCTTTCATTTGTAACAGTATTTCTTGATGTGACCCCTTTTGCCACAGTGATGGCATTCCAGGTTTTGGTATCTGGACCGTGACTTGCTGCGTTCTTTTTTTTCTGATTTCTGGTTGCAACCTCTACTTCTTCCCCTGGATTTAGTTATCAGCACCTCAGAATGAGAAAAGGATGAGGTCCCTTGTGACCGTCTTGACTTGTTCATAAGTAGAGAAGCAATAACCTCATCCAACCTTAAAGTATCCTTGTCGAACAGTAAGGTTGTGACGATATGATTATAGGTGGCCGGTAGAGAAGCCAGCAGAACCAACGCCTTGTCCTCCTCCTTGATTTTCTCATCAAGAGCAGATATCTGCGTCAATATCCGGTTAAATTTGTTCATGTGTTTCTCAAAACTCCCTCCTTCTGATAACCGCAAGCCATAAAATTGCTTCTTTACATGCAGTCTGGTTGTCAGATATTTGGACTTGAAATGGCTCTTCAACTTCTCCCAGACCTCCGCCGGATCAGTTAGATCAAGAACTTCTTGGTGAGTGTTGTCCGCCAGGCACAGTTTAATAGTATAATTTGTAAGATCCCTATTGTCTTGCCATTCATCGTCGGTCATTTTTTTCGACTTTTTGTTCTTCTTCTTCAACGCCTTCACTGTCCCTTCTCTCGTCAGAATGTTCTTCACCCTCTCTTGCTAAAGAATGAAGTTGCCTTACCCGTTGAACTGCTCAATGCCGAACGGTAGATTCTTTGACGATGAAGATGCCATCGATTTAAACAAGTCACAATACCCAACACGAACTAATATCTTTGATACCACTTGTTAGAATTAAAAGCTTGTTTAAACCGCGAGCAAATACGTGATAGACGATATCAAGCACACAATAAACAATCACGAACAATAAAGGCACAATTTTTACGTGGAAAATTTCCTATGAAACGAGGGAGAAAAACCACAGGACACAGAGTCCGAAATTTTCAATAGCAGCAGTTAATCGGTTACACAAACCCCAAATCACAAGAATCAATATCAACTAACTTTGGACAGCCCGTACAAGAAGTATAAAGAATAAAAGTAGAGATAAAATCTGGCAGATGTTCTTCACAGCAGCAAGAATCTCGTACGTGTGATTGCCGAAGACTGAAACTTGATTGAAAACCCAAACGAAGGCTCAATTCTTCCTCTTCTTCTTCTCTCTCTTTTTCTTCTCTGGAACGGCGCTCAAAATTAATTGAATTAACCTAAAAACGCATTGTGCACGTTTTATATAATTGGTGCGCGCTCGAGTGGCTGTCGAGCGAGCGGCGGGCGCAGGCCCGCGCTCGAATGCCTATCGAGCGCCCAGCGAGCGGCGGGCTTACTGGAATTGCTGCTCGAGCACCGAGCGAGCGCACAGCTAGTGGGGAGCATACTGAAATTTCCGCTAGAGTTTCATTCGGGCGCACAGCGAGCGGGGAACATACTGAAATTTAGGTTCAAACTCACAGCGAGCGGGGAACATAGTGGAATTTAGGTTCGAGCGCCTAGCAGGCGCAACTCGATCTTTTTTCATGCGGTGAGGATATTTACCTTCGTCTGCCATATCAAGTGGATATGGCCCTACACGGGAGTGACCCATAACCCAACAAATTTGAATTTGTTAACTTATGATAATATTGAGTTTGATGGACGTGTGAGATGACTTTGGCATCCCCTATTAAACTTAGTTTAGTGTGACTCGAATTCAAACGGTAGGCAAATTTATATGAAATGTAATAATGGTAATAAATGAAGTTGCTTATAAATAATATGAATTTTAGTTTATAAGTAAATTTGTTGGGTTTTTTAATCATTGTTATTATTAGGTGTGCCATTGTAAACTGGCCTTGAATCAGTACGCAGCAGATATGGGTGAAAAGGCAAAGGGTTTAGCATAGCACTTTCTGCCACTGGAGTCCACGTAGATGTCTTTGTAACTGTGTCGACCCTTCACTTCGATTGCTCTGTCTGTCTTCTGCTCCCATTTCTGATGTCAAGCTCTGCATCTGTCCTCCTTTCTCTCTCCTAGGCACTTAAACACATGCGAGTTGCGCGGATAGCCCCTCAGTTCCGCTTCCTCGCTACGGATGATTTTTGCCGACAAAACAGGAAAAAGGCAAAGAAAATCTAGATAAGGAAGCGGGGAGCGAGAAAGGGTCATCCAGAATATTGGAATTGAACAAAAAAAGCTGATTCGTTCAGTCTCCATTTGACCTGAAACTCGTAAGAGATCTTGCGTTCCCGTTCTCTCATGATTTTCGCCTTCTTTCTCTGCCCAGTTTTCCTGGATGTAATTTGTTGGTTTGCTTGCCGGTCCCTTTTGCTGTATCATTTGTGTGTGTGTGTGTGTTTATGCTGAATGAAACGATTTTTTAAGGGTTTCTGTTGCATTTCATATTTTTATTCGAATGTTCTCAAGTGAGTTACGTAGTGAGAGATAGATTTTGGAATCGAATTCCCTGCTTTGCGAGAGAAAACATTTTTCGGTTTAGTTAATTGGTTATTCTTCTTCTATTCTTTATTTAATTTCACTATTTGTTCTAGGGATTCTCCGAATATTGTGTTTTGGCCCTTCTGGTTTCCAATTCATAACTTGTTGAAAATTATTTTACTATAAGCTAGTCTCCCTAAGGGGAATAGAAGTATACTATAGCAATTATGCTCCCTTTCTGTGCCTCTGCGTAATATTTTATTGTGGTGGCCATTCCTGGTGTTTTGCATTTCTTGTATATGCTTTCTCTTACTTCCAGCACCGTAATGGAAGATAGTAAATGCCTCCTTCCCACTTGCTACCCCATTTGCTCTTTCAGACTTTGCACTTTCTGTAGAATCATTTGTTTCTGGGTTTGGTATTGAGCAGTTGGGTGGTGGAGAAATGCTTATCTCTTGCAAATCTAATCTTGTTGCTCTAATATTATTCAGCACTTAAATGCAGGCAAAACCATGGCCTATCATCAAGTGGATGAATTTGATCCCATGGTTGAAGAACAGGATGTTGCTGATATTGTTGAAAATGTGGACGAAGAGTATAATGATAGAGATGGTGCAAATTTTGAATTGGATGAGTATGATTTGGTCTGTTTTCTTTCTCATTATATCACTCATTGCTAATTTATTTTCCAAGGAATAGTCGATTTGCATTTTTGGTGTTTGAGTTTCATGTATATTCTAATAGGAATTTTTTCTTTAAAAACCCCTGACAAAACTGATGATTTAATTGATATTGAGCAGCCTACAAAGGTGACTGATACCTCAGCTGCCCTGGCGAGGCAAGGCAAAGATATCCAGGGTATTCCATGGGACAGATTGAATATAACAAGAGTAGAATATAGGTTGACAAGGCTTGAGCAGTACAAGAATTATGAGAACTTTCCTCCACTGAGTGAGAGGGTTGACAAGGTTTGTTGCTCATGTTAATGTTCGTTTGGCTGGTTAGTGGTCAGAAGTCGTCTTTCTTTGGCATATTTTACATGATCTATTTTTGGTTTATGTAGGAATGCAAACAAGTGGAGAATAGTGGAAAGTATTTCGAGTTCTTCTACAATTCACGTTTGGTGAAACCTACAATTCTTCATTTTCAGGTTTAGGGATTGTTTCTCATGCAGATCTGTGTTACCTACTTACCTTATTTCTGTATTACTACTGAAAAGGCAATATTTTCCGCATTTTAGCCTGATGACTTGCCCATTTTGCAACCTTGCTCTGCTGTTGCATTCTTGTTGTGAAGCTGCTTGCCTCATCCTGATTTTGAGGATTGTTCTTTACTTATTTTAATTCATGCAGAAAATTTTTCTCTCTCTAATAGCCTTTGAGGCAAGATTTATGTATGATGGAGGTTTTTTGTCTGTTTCTATTTCTTGATAATTTCTCCTTGCTAGTTGTGCTAGTATTTTTCACCATACTGAACTTATTGTTATTCTGAAAATGAGAAGAGATAAACATTATCAGTTGCAAGCTGCAGACAACCTTCCTTTTTAATTGATCATATCATTCATAGATTAAAATATGGGCAGGGATGTGCTCCTTGACCATTACAATATATTTTGTTTTATGGTTTCTGCTGTGATGAACCGGAACCATGTAGTGGTAAATTATCTGAAGTTGAGGCGCTGCTACATTCTTTTAGTATCTATCACTTTTAGTGTCTTAATCTTTTATTTTGGCCGCCGGGGGGGGGGGGGGGATTCTCCCTCCTTTCCCCTATTCTCCTTCAACCCCCTTGATACGTTCCTGGTTCTCAGTTGTGGTACGGATTAAAGAGCCACTTGATCTTTCACTGTGGGTGGAATTGGAGTGGGTCCGGTCTCATTTTTGTTAACCTGGAACCTGCGTACCACAAACGAGGTCAGAAAATTGACGAGACTTACTTTTTGGTTAATTCTCCAATGCTTAAGTCAGAAATCTTTTTTGAGAAATGAAAATGGAAAGATGTAAGGAGGATAATCAACTAAGATTCTCCCTCCTTTCCCCTATTCTCCTTCAACCGCCTTGATATGTTCCTAGTTCTCGGTTGTGGTACGGATTAAAGAGCTGCCCGATCTTTTGCTGTGGGTGGAATTGGAGTGGGTTCGGTCTTTATCTTTGTTAACTTGGAACCTGCGCACCACAAACTACAAATAGGAGGTCAGATAATTGACGGGACTCACTTTCCGGTTTATTCTCCGATGCTTAAGTCAGAAATCTTTTTTGATAAATGGAAAGATGTAAGGAGGATGCTAAACAATACAGAATTGCATGTAAATAGGAGATGTGAGAGGAGGACTGGTTCCTGTTGGTGCGCTCAATGGGGGGCGGTTTGGAGAGGAAGGAGGCCTGGACTCCTTTTTATTACATACGGTTGGTGGCTCACTAAGATCGCACTTGGTGAGCGACTCACTATAGACGCACTCGGCAGGGAGTGGCTCACCATGGATGCACTCGATTGGGAGTGGCTAACTATGAATGCACTCGATAAGGAGTGGCTCACTATTGATGCACTCGGTAGGGAGTGGCTTATTGTGGATGAGAGTTGCTCTTGGCTCTTAAGTCTTGTCCACAGGTGGTTTTTTGGTTGAGAGTTTCTCTTAGTCGAAAAATCACTTGTGGACAAGACCCAAGAGCCAAGAAAGAACCAGGCTCTCTCTCTCTCCCAGCACAGTTCATTCACCTCGATAGTGAGCTACTTCCTGTCAAGTGCATCTATAGTGAGCCACTTCCTATTAAGTACATCCATAGTGAGCTACTCCCTACCGAATGTATCTATAGTAAGCCACTCTCTGTCGAGTGCATCCATAGTGAGCCACTCCTAATCAAGTGCATCCATGATGAGCCACTCCCTGCCAAGTGCGTTCATAGTGATCCACTCACCAAGTGTGATCCTAGTAAGCCACCGATCGCGTGCAATGAGAAAAGAGCCCAGGCCTCCTTCCTCTCCAAGCCACCTCCGGTCGGGCGCACCAATAAGAGCTAGTCCTCCTTTCACACCCCCTATTTACATGCAATTGTACATTGTTCAGCAACCTCACATATTATCATTTCTTGAGAAAGTTTTCTGACTTGAGTATTAGAGGATAAATTGTAGGATGAGTCCCGTCAATTCTCTAACCTCCTGTTTATAGTTTGTGGTGCATAGGTTTTAGGTTAATAGTAATGGAGATTAGACCTGCTCCAATTCTACTCACAGCGAAAGATCGAGTAGTTCCCTAATTCGTACCATAGCTCAAGATCTAGGGGCGTATCATTGGTGTCGTCCGTAGGAAATGACTAAAAAATCTGATCACCACTCACCAACCAAACAAACACGGTTAATACCCGTGCTCCAGCTAGCACGTCGGCCGAAGACATCACCTCCCATGGTGATGACTTCTCTTCAGGTAGCCATACCGAAGGCGACCGGCCCCAAACGTACGGGCGCCCAGCGCTCAGTTGGGCACCCTTCACACCCGGTAGAAGGCACAACGTTGGAGGCTCCATCCTTCAGCTTCAGGATAGTCAAAGAAGATTAGCGTCTCGAGTACGAGTCGTTGCACCAGCCGGGGGCAACGGCGCTCATGGCAACAACCCCTGGTCGAATAACCATGCAGACAGATGATTGATCCCGAGCGTGCAAGCACTCGCCATCTAGCTGGGTGCTCTAAACCTGTTGTCCCTAGACTATCTACACCAATCTGAAGACGCAATGCTGGGGGCTTTGCCGTTCGACTTCCAGGAAATCGAAGAAAATCAGCATCCTCAGAGGACCAGTTAGCTTGACGGCCTTGGGACCCAGATGACCTCGAGTGCCAAGATCCGACAATAGCCAAAGGATCGACCTAGCAACGAGATATGGAGTGAAAGCCTGAAGCGGCAACACCTCTCATCAGTTCGTTGCGTAGCAGTAAATCCCACAGTAGCTATTGCGGTTCTCACAATGGGGGCTCGATATTTTCGGCCCACTACCCATTGCATTGCAGCAGGCATTGTTTGGCCAAGAACCATACCAGTCTGAGGTATCCGTGGTTGTATTGGCCAACAACGGAACTTGAGCCACTGGTCATCGGACCACCCAACACGACAGCGAGGCACTACTTGCTCAAACCATGGTGGAGGATCATGCCCCACGGAGCATAGAGGCCATAGGCCAAAGCACTCACAAAAGTGCCCTGATGACCCTCCAAAGCGGTGCACATAAGCCGTGCACCTGGGACGGTGAACCGGTCCGAAGGGCATAGCATGCCATCCATCGCCAAATACCTACGACAATTCCACACCGAATCTAGGTAAGCCTCGCATGCACCATACTACTTGCGTGAACCACGCTGTTATAGGTAGAACAATCATTTTACCTACTTATGTGAATACCTGCATATTATCTCATTACATCAAACGACCTAAACTGTCCCTAAATCAAGTGGATTCACATTTGCTTGTTACAAAACCTTGGCCCCGAACCGAGCAGCCCATAGGCGGTCGAATTTGAACCTCAGTTCCAGCAACCGAGAGGCCCATAGACGATCAAATTTGAACCTCGGTCCCGTCACTGAGCGGCCCATTTGCGATTGAACACCCAGGCCTCGGGGATCTTAGAGCTCCCAACTAAGTGGCCACTAAAACCTTAAGGGGTTTCTACAGCAGGCATGCAACGACCTCCCTCTTATGGAGAGAGTACCCTCAGTCGACGACAGTTAGCGGGCTACGCTCAGATGCATGCGAGCAACGATGTAGTTTTCAAGCAAGAGTGCCAAAGTGGCAGCATGCGGGCGACGACTTACGTCTCCACCAGAGCTTAGTGGCTGTGGCCTAAAAACTCGTCACCCTGAACGAGGCTCACCCATTGCTGTGCCATGACATTCTCTAGGTAGGATGAGCACAATAGGACCAAGGCGCCCAAAAAAAAAACAAGAAAAAGAGGGGCAAGAATTGCCCCAATAAGCAGCGGAGCTACCGGCCCACCCTAGACATACTAAGACAGCCGCCTATCTGAGGTAGAGGAGTCGCAGGCCAATCGCATTTGCTCTCGAGTATCCATCCAATCAGCTGAGACTCTAATAAGAGAACCGTCAATAGCATGCTTCCTCTCAAATGTGCAATGGAGAAAAACACTTGTGCAAAATGTTTGAGATTGCATACTCGATCGCTTCCAACTTCATAACGGCTTGTCCAAAAAGGACATCACCACTAATCTTCATAAAAGCTTCTCCCGCAAATAGGAGTTTCGTTCGGAATTCAATCCTGACAGCAAAGAGAGGAAATCTCTCTGGCCCAATCTTCCCATTGGCATCCTCATTATAGCACTTGCATGCAAAATTTTTTTTTTTTCAAACTGCGCCGCATCCCGAACTTTTTTAGATAAGGCACCCGATACGCAGAATTCAAACATATTTGGATCTTCCTTAGAAGCATCACTTCATTTAAATACCGATTACCTCTATTACAAAAGTGCTAACGACATTACAATCCTCGAGAGACATTCAATAAAACTCCCATCAATCTAACTTTATTCACCAGAGAACATTGAAGCCCTCTACGTCAAGACACTTGATCGAACAAAACCTTTCTCAAACAGGTTCTGCAATTGCTGTCTCACTTCTTTCGACTTAGACAAGACTACCTCATACGGAGCTTTCAAAATATGCACAAATCCAAGCACAATATCGATAGCAAATTGATTGCCTAATACGGGAACAATCTAGTCAATCCTTAAGAAAACATCTTCAAACTCGCAGATGACCAAAATGTCTTCAATGGTCACAGAATAACTCCAAGATGTGACCATATATGCAAAAATGTGCTTGGTACCCATTTCTCAGCAAATGACTTGCGAGCATTGTCAAGATCAACCCTTAAGCCTTCTTATTGAACCTTCCTTGGAACTCCAAAGACTCGTATCCCGAAATGCAGAATGGAAGAGTCTTATCAAAACAGTCTTTCATGACAAAGGATCCGACTCTAACTTTATGAGCTGCAACTGCAATTGCTCCATCTGGAATCGTTTGGAACCGTCTAACTCCTATCCGGATGTCTAGAGTCCGGATGCCTGGGATTCAAATAATTCTTTGACAAATGGCATATCTGGCCACAATTGAAGCAAACTCTATTTTGACGAAGCAAACTTGTCTCGTGTACACCTTCCTGCTAAACTTGTAGGCTGATCTTGCAAACTTGAATTTCGAGGAAGAAGACTTTGCTTTATCTGACTTCCATTAGCTTATCCTCTGGAGGATAAGTAAGTCCATCCTTCGAATTTTGACTCCAATACTTTGATTTCTTCTAGAAAGATTTCTCCCGGAGTTACTTCTATTCGATCAATAAGGCCTGTTCTAACTTCTCGTGATAATCTAGAGTTAGAATGACACTAATTGTTTCTAATTGAATCTTGAATTCCACAGTTACTATCATGCTTCAACAAATCTTTCAAATTCTTCAACCTCTTTCCGAGCACTGCTTTAGAGGCCAAATCTCAATCTCTTCGTCCATCGATTCTTCAATAATGAGATATTGCAGAGACGATTAACCACCCGATCACAGCAATAAGTGGAAATCAGCTATCCTTGGGTCTTACTCTCATCCCAGCTATAGCTTCAAATTTCTAGACGATCAGCATCATTGTTGCCAATGAAAGCAGACTTGGACTTCATATCTTTTCTTCTAGCAAAGGTTGTCCAATAAGCCTCCACAACTTCTCTTGCGAAGAGAAACGAGTTAACTTGACATGACCTTCTTAATCTTTATATGCGGCTTCCAATTTTGACGAATCTTCATTCCTTCACAGGGATACAACGGTCACTTCTCACTTTATGCATGTCATCCTTATGCAGAGCCAAGCTAATCTTCTCTATATCGTTTCAATTTTATCGGATGTCTCCGAAGAGACATTCTAAACGATCTCCTCATTCTTCTGGTCCAAGATAAGACGCTGAAAATCTTACCATCGACACGCCTGCAATAACTTGACTATCATTACCATATATCAACCCACACAGGGTCTCAGAGCACCACAGTCCAGTACAAATACTTTTACTTTGCCCTTCACCATCTCCACCTCCATCGCTTACCTTTCTGCTTGCCAAAAATCTCCTTTTACTCCATGAGATTTCGGACTGACCAATTCCATCACCTACCTTTCTGCTGACCAAAACCTCCTTCTACTCCGCGAGATTTCGGACCGACCAGTTCCACCCAAGGCCACTACTCTTCCAAAATCGCAAAATCCAACAAAATCTCCACATATCTGCAGAAACCAAACAAAATTTTAATTCAACCACTATATCAAACCATACATTATGTCGCTTACACGACTCATCATGACCATATGATCATTCTTCCAATCTAAGCACAAACCTCTACGATTCGACTTCCTGATTCAAATCCAAACCTCCACAATTCAAATTTTCTATTATCAACTAAAGGCAGTGCTTATCATACCTAAATGTTCAACAATTATTTATTCAAAATAACTCAAAGTACCTCTCCTTACGACTTTTCTTTGATACCACTTTTGTCACCAATTCGGACTAAGTAGGTCAATTTAATAAATAATGAAAATTTTTTAAAATTAAAATCTCAATTAAATCCAACAAATAATACTAAGTTCCAAAAATTTTGGTATGACAAACCAAATATATAAGACCGGGCAAATTAAAATCCCCACAAGACCTCATCGAACAACCGTCCGGACGATATAAATTCGACTTGCTCTATAATCATCGTAAGGAAGGTAACAAATTCAATAAAAAATCGTAACATAATATGCAAACTATTCCCGAAATACACTATGGGCCTATACCCAGCCAATTCCATAATATAATCACATCAATTACCAAATTAAGCCATAATAAGACTAGAACTCACCAAATCAGACGAATAGCTGACAGATCACAGCCATACTCCTGCAATGCATTCAAATCTTTTACTCTGAAGGGATAAAATAGGAAAAGTGAGCCTAATACTCAGCAAGTATCATATTTAAACAAAATGAGTCTAATAAATTAGAGGGAATATCAAATGGATAAAATTCTATTCAAATGACAGAATAGATTTAAGTCGCTGATAAAATAAATCCAATGAAAATCGAAGATCCAAGATCTAAAATCCAATTGT
>JAODPA010090920.1:0-23579 GCA_025585075.1 Nepenthes mirabilis | reverse complement strand
ATTATTATTATTATTATTATTATTTCTCAATAAATGAAGAATTTTTCTCCAGAAGATGCCTTCTCTCTCTCTACATAAGTATGTGTTAGTTAGCCAGATATTTTAGATGTTAGACCATAAATATTACTCAAGCCATAGTTAACTCACGGCCTCTGTTCCTCAAATTAATCAATGGGTGTTAAAGCATTCATGTGTTTAATTTAAATTTTTCTAGGACCATTTTCAGTTGACGATATTACCTCAAAGGTCTTTATATGCGTACTTCTAAGGAAGCCTCCAAAGTTTTTCAATATTTGACCTCGTTTAGGCCACTCGGTATTATGCCCAAGTTTTAGTTATCGACTTTGTGTGGGTGACTCAATTAGGTGACTGAATTTTACCGACAATTATGTGTTGTTTATAAAATAGGTGAGCAAAATTCACTTGATTTAGGGGCAGCGTAGGTCATATAATTTTATGGAATGATATGCAAGCATTTAAATAAATGTACAACAAAGTATAAATAAACAAAAATTATTTTATTAATTAAACATGATACAAGCACTCCAATTGATACAACTAACCTTACCTGGCTATATGCATAATTACTGATAGTATTTTTTGAGGTGAGAGACATTCTAAGTTTGAGGGACTAGTATGCCTTCTTGGGCTTGTAGCTTGTATGCCCCATTTTGAAAAATGACCAAGTCTAGGAACAGCCCTTCCTAATTAGAGAAAATATTGTTCCGGTTAGTATTTTTGCTAGTTGCCTCAATATTTGGCAATACTAGATCTCCCACTTCGAATTGGCGTGTTCTCACCTTTTTGTTGTAATATCTAGTAACCCTTTATTGATAAGCTGCTGTCTGCAATCGTGTATTGTCTCGAATTTCTTCAAGTAGATCAAGATTTTTTTGAAATCTTTGTGAATTATTATTCAAATCAAAAGATTCGACCCGGAGACTTGGCAATCCAACCTCTATTAGAATTACAGCCTCGGTCCCGTAGCATAAACTGAAAGGTGTCTCATGAGTCAACTCTCTGGTTGTTATCCTATATGACCATAGGACCGATGGAAGCTCGTCTACCCAGGAGCCCCCAGTGTTTTCAAACTTTGTCTTTAAGACATCAGTATTGTGCGGTTGGTAATTTTTACTTGTCCGTTATATTGTGAATAAGCAATTGAAGTGTGAACCAACTTTATCCTCAAACTAGCACATACTTCACGAAGCGCTTGTTGGTAAATTAGGTTCTGTTATCAGTCACAATGAGTTTGGGGATGCCAAATCTACATATGATATTTTGTTGCACAAACTCAGTTGTGCTCTACTCAATGATCCAAGCTAATGGTACAGCTTCGACCTATTTTATGAAATAATCAATTTCGATGGTCACAAACTTCCTTTATCTTAATGCAGCAGGGAGAGGTCCGAGGATATTGAGCCCCCATTGTGCAAATCGCCATGGTGATTGTAGAGTTCGAAGATCTGTATGCAGTTGATGGGTTAACTTCCCATACACCTGGCAGTTCTCACATTTTTGAACAAAGTCCATAACATTATGCTCATGGTAGGCCAGTAATACCCTTACCTCATAAGTTTAAAAGTAAGGTCTTTGCCTCCAATGTGAGATCTGTAAATATTGAGGTGTACCTCTCTGAGAGTATAGTCAATCTTTTCTAGCAAGAGACACTGTAAGTATGGGACAGAGTATTCACGTCGGTACAACTGACCATCCATAACAGTATACCAACCTGCTATCTTTTTTACTCACTTGGCTTCATCTAAATTCTCAGGCAAGGTGCCATCGAACAAATACCTCCAATAAGGGGTCATGCCGCTATCAACGTTGGTTATCTACATTACTTCTGGCTTGGATTATCTATACTAGGAATTTTAAGGATTTCACGCATTCCTCGAGCATATTGCTCTGGGGTCCCTAGCCATTGCTGCCCTTGCCAACAAGTCAACCTTTCCATTTTCTTCTCTCAGAATATGGATAAATTTCACATTTTCAAACACAAAAATTAAATTTCTGACCTTTGAGAGATATTTGATAAGTTGTGAGTTGCAGGCTTCAAAATTTTCTTGGACTTAGTTGACAATCATCTCTGAATCACAGTGGACGATTAGGTTCTTGGCTGAATATTCTTTAGCTAGTTTAATTCCTGTAAGTAGTGCTTCGTATTCTACAATGTTATTGGTTGCTAAAAACCCAAGTGTTATTGAATATTTTATCTTTGAACTTTCGGGTGTTCTCAATATAATGCCAGCATCGCAGCTTACTTGCATTGAAGATCTGTCTACATGTAAAGTCCACACTACAGTGTTTTGTAGATTGTCAACTTGATCAGGGTCAGGTGGGCTCAGAGCTGAAGTTGTTGTTTCGACAATGAAATCAGCCATGGCCTGGCCTTTCAAGGTCGGCCTTGGTCGAAATTCTATGTCAAATTCACCTAACTTAATAACCCATTTGACTAATTGTCCTGATATATCTAGCTTCTGCACTATCCTTCTTAATGGCTGGTTGGTTAGAATGATAATTTTGTGCGCTTGAAAATATGGTCTAAGTTTCCGAGCAGAATACACAAGCACCAAAGCCTTCTTTTCTGCATGAAAATACCTCGTTTCTGTCTCAATTAAGATCTTACTAACATAGTATACAGGCCATTACTTGTCAAACTGTTGTTGAATCAGAACCGAACTTAAGGCGATATCGGACATGGCCATGCACAATATAGTTGTTCACCATCTTGAGGAGAGGTTAAAAGTGGTGGATTCGATAGATATTCCTTGAGATCTCAGAACGCGGTTTCTTAGCCAACTGTCCATTAAAAACTATTTTCCTTCGTTCCCCTCAAAGCTTTGAAGAAGGGTAAGTACTTCTTGGCCGACTTAGATAAGAATCAAGATAGTGCTTTCAACCTTCCGGTTAATTTCTAGACTTCTTTCACAGTCTAAGGTGGATTCATATCGATGATAGTTTTGATTTTTTCAGGATTAGTTTCAATTCCTTGGTGTGAAATAATGAAACCTAAGAATTTTCCTAGAGTTACTCCAAACGTATACTTCGTGGGATTGAGTTTCATATGATGTATGCAGAGGACATTAAATGCCTTGTCTGGATCACGAATATGGTCATTGGCCATTCTACTTTTGATGAGCATATCGTCCATATATACCTCCATATTCCGTCCAATATGAGTTTCAAATATTTTGTTGACAAATCGTTGGTAAGTAGCACCATCGCTCTTTAGTTCGAAGGTTATAACTCTATAACAGTACGTCCCTTGATCTGTCAAAAAAGAAGTGCACTCCTTATCCTCTAGACTTATTCGAATCTGATTGTATCCTGAGTATACATTCATAAAACTCAGAAGCTTGGGCTCAGATGTTGAGTCTACAAGCAAATCAATCCTTGACAACAAAAAACTATCCTTCGAACATGCCTTGCTGACATTAATGAAATCAACATACATCCTCCATTTTTCGTTGCCCTTATTAACCATGACCACATTTGACAACTAGTCTGGATACTGAACTTCCCTGATGAACCCAATATTAAGAAGTTTCTTTACCTTCTCACAAATGGCTATCAGTTTTTCAACAGAATAATTTCTTCATTTTTACCGGACGGGTTTGTGATCAAGATTTAGACCCAACTTATGGACCATTACTTCAGTCGGTATCCCTAACGTATCTCTTGGTATCCAGGCAAAGACATCTGAATTTTGTCGAAGGAAACTAATAAGTTGGTCTCAAAGGGGTTCTGACAGCAAACTTCCTATTTGAATATATTTTTCTAGATCACTTGGATCTAAAGGAATCCGATTCATTAATTTTTTGGAATGAGCTTGCATCAAAGTGGTCTTGTCACGGAAGTCGAGGTCTTCTATTGATTGACCGGGGGTGTCCATGTGATCTGGGATAAATAATATGTCCGACCAGTCATTTGGTCTCCAAGAACTTCTCCCACACCGAACGGAGTTGGAAATTTCATCTTTAAATATGGGATTAAAGTTGCAACTCTGAAAGCTGTTAAAAAAGATCATCCAAGAATGGCGTTGTATACCGAGAGAAGACCTACTACCAAGAAAGAGATCATCTTATAAGCAATCTTCAGATATGTTCTCAATGTTACTTCAAGTTGGATGACTCTCTGTATTGGTATTGACTCATTGTCCAGTCCATAGAAGGGTCATCAGTAGTCTTCATCTAACTTCTTTTTAAACCTAACTTAAAGTATAAATCAAAGTAAAATAAATTTCTCAAACTTTTATTATTAATAAAAACTCATTTCATCTGATAGTTCATACTTCCATCAAAATCAAGAATAGTTACAATCAAATGGTCAGAATAAGAAAACGTTACATGAGTCATATCTTTACTGTTAAAGCTAATGATATCTTTTCTAATTTCTACCCTTGGCTTCTTGTGCCTAGCAATCATCCTCGAGCTCTCTAGCATATCATCGCAGACTAGTCATGTCGTAATCATATTCATGACCCCAGTTGCTACTCGGTTTCTCAGTTGTTAGACCTCATCTCCATCTGTTCTCCCAAATGTTTGTTCGGGACCCTGCAGGAAGCGGATGAGGATCCTTTCAAATTAGTTCTTTAATTTTCTTCTACAGCATCTGCCAATCTTCAGTATTATGACCCCCGCACCGATGGTAGTGACAATATTTTGACTAATCTCCTCCATCGGGATTCTTTAATACTTTTTACTATTTAAAGAATTTTTCATCCCGAATTTATATCAAGATGTTGGTATGGAAGTCGTTCAAAAAAGTCAGGTTCTAAGGCTTGAACTCCGTTTGAGTTGTCTAATCAGTCTTCTGCTACTTCCTCTGTCCCCAAGAATCCAGATGGTCCTCAATCTTTCTTTTTCCTTCCACCGTCCTCTGGTAGAAACACTCTATTCGGTCAGGCAAATTTACTTCATTGGCCTCTTTGGCCACTATGTAGGCTTAAACTATCTCCTTGGCCTCTGTGAAAGCTTGTGGGCTCTTATGAGCTAAATGCTTAAAAGAGTCCCTAGGCTCCAAATTTGATATAAAAGTGCTTAGCTTCACCTCTTTGGTGAGTTTTAAAATCTTCTGGGTCTTGGTTGTAAATCAACCCGGGAATTTTTTTAAGCATTTAGTCGGCCCTTGCTTGATCCAGGCAAGGTACTATGGCTGCTTTTCTTCTCTACGACTAGATCTTGAAACGTTTGAATGAAATTTGGATGAAACCAATAGAACCACGCTGAGGCTTCCCCAATAGAACCAATAGAAACGTTAAGGGGAAGTATAGACACATTGCTGCCTTGTCTAAACCTTAAAAGTTTAGAAGAGTGTAAAAATGATTTATGTGGTCCATCGGGTCGGTTCCTCCATCATATTGAACTATGGCTAGCATCTTAAACTTGTATGGGAGTGAATGTGTTTGGATCTCCATAGTAAATAGAGACCTCCGCAAATCCACAGCTCTCCCCACAGCGTCCTCTCCAATAACGTGCTGCCAAATCCTTTCCACTTTCTCCTCCATCTGGGAAGGAGCTATCATCCCCTTTTCATTGAGAAGTAAACTCTTCTTGATGATGATATATAGTGTCTTGCTTGATAAGTAAACTCTCGATAATCACAAGAGTTTCATGGGTTTCACCTCTCAAGGCTATCTTCTCGAACTCTAAAGTTTAGGTGTTTTTCAAGTCATGATAGGACTTTAATGCTCAAAGTTGCTTGTGTCCCAAGGTCATCCTGCTGGCAAATCTTCTTGGAGGGGCACTTTTTCCCCTATTCCTTCTCTTAGATGTCGTGGTTTGGGAGGTTGAGGACAGAGCACCCTGTGGCGGCTTAGCCAGCCATGAACAAATGGTCTGGACGGCCTTAGAGATTTCGTCTATCTTCATTGCAAGTGTACGCACACAAGGGTTGGGATGATCGTTCATCCTATCACCCACAGGGGGACAGTTGCCACATAAAGTGGCGTCTCTGATGGATACATTGACTTGAATTCTAGTGTTTACCATGTTGATTTTAAGAAAGTATGGTAATCAGATTTTTAATCGTTCCCACAGATGGTTCCAATATTGCGTCATTGGATCCAGATTATGATACGGATAGGAAAATATTAAATTTTGTCCGTCGGGTGTCAAATGCGTTCAGTCTCCATACGCTCTAAATTTGAATTATGTGTAACACAGAAATCACAATCAAAGGATTAACGAGACTCACACCCTATTATATCTTCTAACATCCAAGTAAGTATCGTCCTTATTAAGAAAAGGAGAAAAAGAGGATGTCAATATGAATGTAATGCAAGTAAGTTATTTGTTTTTGTTTGAGAGTTGCGCTTTTCTGGAAAGTATCTTGACATCAGAGAGAGTGAGAGAGTTGTTCCCTTCTCCAACAAATTGTCCTCCTTCTCTTGTAAGAGAGAGGACGTTTAGCGGATAAGACTATGCCTAGGTAGTAGTTACAACTAGCGCTCGAAATCATTCAGATATGAGTGAGAAATTGCCCAATCAACTAACACTAATTTTCTTTTTATCCAAACTATTAGCTGAATCTTAGATTTGAGCCTGATAAGAATATTAAGCTTTCACACTTTATGGACTGAATACGTGATATAAGTTTTTCATATTAGATTACTGGTAACAATACCCATAAGTACTGAAAAGTTTTTCAAAAGCAACCAAAATTAGAAGGAATAACTATATCAAAGGTAGGTTATAATTCTGATATTTTAGAATAACTATCAATGTATGATGTAAGATCTAGAATATCAAAATAGTTTTCCAAACCCCTCTGCTACTAAAATTTTTTTAAAAAAGTATGTATTATAATTAATAATTAAATTATAAAAAATAATTATTAATGTTTAAATTTGATGGGTACACCGGAATATGGGTTGGCCGATGGTCAACGGAAGCCCAAAACGGCCTACCGGACGGTCAACTTAAAAACGGCCCAACAGGATGCAAAGACCCAAATCCTGAAAGGCCTAAGACGGTCAATGCCAACGTTGACCGTTTAGACTCCAGCAGGTGGCTAACTCGAGTGCAAACGGTCAACTCGAGCATTGACCGGAATCACTATAGCAACAGGCAAAAAATAAAAGGCTTTTTACGGGCCTGGCCCACTTGAGCCCAAGATCCATCAGACGGCCAGCAACGGCTCTCCCAGCATCTTTCACGATCCTAGCTGGCTCCCAAAATGGACATTGACAAAATCGGCGCCCTTCTCGTAAGGAAGGAGCCAAATTTTTCCAATCTCCTGCCAACTGGAGCACTCCAATGGTAAAATACATAGAAGGAAGGTGGGCAATTTGGAAAGCCACTGACCGCCGTGGAAGGAAACTATCTTGGTCCATTTGGCAACTGGCATCAGCTCTGAAAGGTAGGCCAACCAAGAATCACGCAGGGGATCACTCTTTCCAAAGGAGAGAGATCACCTTGTCAACCATAAATAAGCCCTAGAATTCTCATTCAAGGCACACAAGCTTTTACTCGCACAACGTCCACAACGACAACAGAGACTTACAATTCTCTACTCTCTACTGACACTCAAAAGAACCCAAGGCATACAAACGTGCTTCTAAAAGCCGTTTACTGCCTCCCCACTATCCAGATTCAAGAAGACGGCATTGCCTTTCTTTTATCTGGAGATCCACACACTCTTGCACACACTCTCTCTCTCTTTCAATTCTCAGTTCCAGTAACCTTCTCATATTTCGAAGGTTATTTACTGACTTGAGTATCAGAGTATTTTCGGTGGGATAACTTTTCACGGACACACTGACCTCCTGTTCGTTTTAGTGGTGTGCAGGATCCAAACTCAGTGAACGGAGTCAAAATCAGGACAAGTGGATCAGCCCGAATATGTTCAAAGTTCAGATCCGATGACGCATCATTGGCGCCGTCTGTGGAAAATGCTTACAAAAGCCAACCACAAATCTGTACAATGCTCTCTTTTTCACCATCTGATTCTGCATTCGCAATGGTGAACACGAGATCCCAAGCTAGCGATCTTGCTAGAGACATCACCAACCCTAACCAGGATCACGCTGCTGGTGCCACGGTCAACAGGGCTACGGGCAGAATACCAACGCCCTATTTTCAACAGCTGATGGAGTAGATGCAGCCCAACATGCGTTTGCTCCAAATACTTTGCTCTCAGAATGAGCAGCGACTGCAGGCGGCTCCTCCGGCAACCGTCCCTGCACCGGCCACCAAAAAAGGTGGTCAAAGGAAAAAAAATCGGCCAAACGGCCCAAGAGATCCCGAAACAATCCAGTCCTAGCCTCCTCCCACGTTCCTGGCCAGAACAGACCTGAAGAATGCGCCGGGAACACGACTCCGCAAGAACGTCCGGAGAGAAGAAATTCCCTTTACACTCGAGCCAAAGACAGAAACACAGTCCAGGAGCGAGCATCCAGGACTGCCAGATCCGCTGGACCCTCTAGAGACAAGACGGAGTTGAGGGCTTACCTCAACTCTAAAAGATCAGCAAACGCCACTCGTACAGATCTGCGAATGGACAAAATTTGGAACCGCATGTTCCAAGATGAAGAGCACGCCATCGACTTGGACCGATCTCCTTTCACAGCAAAGACTATAAACCCTCCACTGCTCACCAAGTTTAAGATGCCTTCCCTTGTCTTATACGATAGGAGCAGCGATCTGGTTGACCGCTTGGATCACTTTCACACCCATCCGTGTCTAAAAGGGTTGGAAGACTCACCGATGTGCCGCTACTTCCCGCTCACGCTGAATGGAGATGCCCGAATTTGATTCCATCACCTCCCTTCAGGCACCATCAGAAGCTTCCACGAGCTCACGGATCTCTTCCTGGCTCAGTACGCCTCGAGTCGGCGGGAAGAGAAGTAGCTGTGGCATCTTTCCCACATCAAGCAGAAATCGGAATAGAACCCACGACAATTCCTGGATCGATTTGTGGCGGAGGCCAGGCGGATTTCCCAGATCACAGAGGAGGTAAAAATGGGCAGTTTCATCTCTGCGCTGACCTACGGGGACTTCTTCAAGCAACTGGCCCACCCACAAGATTCCCCAAACCTTCCGGGAAGCGGAGTCCATTACACCGGCATACACTGCGGTGGAAGATGCCAACGAGGTAAAACGCCCAAAGTGGGCAGATCAGCCTCGATCATTCCCTAGAGAGGGAAACAGGAAGTACGACAGTAGTGATCACTCCCGCCAGAAGCAACGCCGGATTGGGCCCTCGGAACGCAGAGACTATAGGTCTACCAGCTTAACACCTCTGACGGACACACGCACTAACGTCCTTATGCAGATCCGCGGAGTGATGTTCTTGAAATGGCCAAAACCACTAAAAAAGGACTCTGGGAACCAGTCGAAATACTACGACTTCCATCGCTCTGCTGGGCATACAACGGAGGACTGCAAGACACTGCAGAAGGAGATCGAGGAGCTGATTCGCAAAGGGCACCTCACCAAGTTCATCAGGGGTTCCGGACAGAGCTCTGGAGCGGCTGGCGGAGAGGGGCAAGGAACATGGTCACCTCCCCAAAATTGGGTTGCAGCAGGGGTGGTTAACATGGTCACCACCCGACCTGCTAAAAATCCATCTGGCGGCAAGGAACAGCAGACTGGGAGGAAGAAGCAGTGCACGGCGGACAACACTATCAACTTCAGTGATGATGACTTAGCTCATGTAATGTCCCCCCATGCTGATCCCCTCGTTGTATTCGCACTCGTTTCAGACAGTAGTATTGACTACCAACTGAAGCGAGTGTTCATTGATAATAGAAGTTCTAGAGATTTGCTTTATTTGGATGTGTTCTTCAAACTAGGCTTAAAAAAGAATCAACTAAAACCTGCCGAAGGCCCATTATACAGCCTCGACAACAAGCCTGTGCCCGTTCAAGAGACTATCCAATTGGAGGTCACCTTGGGTACGTATCTGAAAACAGCAAGTTGAACACTCACCTTCCTGGTGGTCGACCTAACCTCAGTGTATAACGCCATACTGGGCAGACCATGCCTGACTGCGTTCGGGGCGGTTACCTCAATTTCACACTTCAAAATGAAGTTTCCAACACCCTACGGTATTGGGGAGGTGCTAGGCGACCAGGTTAATGGACGAACCTATTACATGTCACAGGTTGCCCCTAGTGGCAGCCCTAGAATAGCTGGGGAACTCGACCATCAAGACAAGACAACCCTTCATCAAGCGCAGTCCGATGAGGCCACTGATCTAATTCCACTGGAACCGGAGGAGCCGGAGAAGTGTGTACAGATCGGCGGCTCACTCACCGGACCGTTGCGCGATGAACTGGTTGCGTTCTTATGAAGGAACGCTGACCTGTTTGCATGGACTCCAGCAGACATGTCTGGAATCCCAGCAGAGGTAATGGTCCATAAGTTGGTGCTTGACTCCGGCCGAAAACCCGTCAGGAAGAAGTGGAGGAACCACTCCGTGGAAAAGCTGATCGCTATCTGAGAGGAGGTGAAGAAGCTGCTGGACGCAGGCTTCATTAGAGATGTCCATTACCCGGACTGGCTCTCTAATATCATCTTAGTAAAGAAAAGCAACGAAAAATGGTAGATGTGCATCGATTTTACCGACGTTAACAAAGCCTGTCCGAATGACAGCTTTTCCTTACCCAAGATCGACCTACTGGTTGACTCAACAGTCGGACATGAGCTGCTAAGTTTCATGGACGCCTACGCAGGTTACAACCTAATCCGGATGAGTCCGGAGGACGGCAAGCATACCTCATTCTTGAACCATCAGGGCACCTACTGCTATAATGTGATGCCTTTCGGACTTAAAAACGCTGGAGCGACCTACCAACGGCTGGTCAACAAAATATTCGAAAAACAAATTGGTCGCAACATGGAGGTCTACGTCGACGACACGCTCGTCAAGAGCAAGGTCACTGGCGACCACATCCGCGACCTGGAAGAGTCATTCGAGGTGTTTCGTAAGCACACATGAAGCGGAATCCAACTAAGTGTATCTTCGGAGTAGCCTCTGACAAATTCTGGGTTTCATAGTCTCCCAACAGGGGATCGAGGTGAACCCAAAGAAGATCAAGGCGCTCGTCGACATGGCTCCGCCACGGAACGTAAACGACATCCAGCAACTGACTGGACGGCTGGCAGCACTGTCCCGCTTCCTTACGAAATCTGGTGACAAGTACTAGCCCTTCTTCAAAACCCTTAAAGTAACAAAATCCAACAGGTTTCAATGGACGGCGGAATGCCAAACCAATTTCGATGAACTGAAACGGTATTTGGCCAGGCCGCCGTTATTGGTGTCACCTAAGGGCGGAGAGGAATTATATCTTTACTTGGTAGTGTCGGATGCGTCCCTTTGTTCTGTCCTCGTGAGCTAGGACTCTGACGCTCAGCGACCGGTCTACTACGTGAGTAAAACGTTGACTAGCCCAGAGACCCGTTACTCACGTGCAGAAAAATTGGCCTTGGCGCTAATATTCTCCGTACAAAAGTTAAGGCCCTACTTTCAAGCCCACTGGATAATTGTCCTCACAGACTAACCGCTGAAAAACATACTCCAGAAACCCGACGTTTCTAGACGGTTGGTAAAATGGGCTATCGAGTTGGGCGAGTTTGATATCGAATTCCAACCTAGGCCTCCTGTAAAGGCACAGGCGCTAACTAATTTCATTGTCGAGACTACTACCCTAGTCCTCAAGGATCAGCCCGAAGAAAGCATGGAACTGCTTGTCGGAGTTTCGGAATGGATACTCCACGTAGATGGATCGTCTACGGACATAGGTAGTGGAGCTGGAGTGTTCCTAACGACTCCCGACGGGTTTGAGGTGAAATACTCACTTAGGCTCAATTTCCTAGCAACCAATAATGTTGCCGAGTACGAGGCCCTATTAGCCGGATTGTGGTTAGCCAAGGAATGCTCTGCCAAGAGACTGGCAGTTTACAGCGACTCCGAGCTAATCATTAACCAGGTTAACGGAGGCTTTGAGGCGAACAACCCTCTCTTGACCAAGTACTTGGCAAAGGCAAGGGAGGCCGCCCAAGGTTTCGACAAACTGACCCTGGTTCACGTTCCCCAAATTGAAAACTGGAAGGCAGACCAGCTGGCCAAAGATGCTACAGTCAAAAACCTGGAACAGTATACGAGGGACATATGGGAGACCCTAGACGCTCCCAGCATGGAGAAGCGAGAGGCAATGCAGATTTTCGAAGCAGAAAACTCGACGACGCCTTTCCTAAACTATCTGACAGACGGATCATTACTAGAGGATGTGGAGAAGGCCAAACGGGTCAGGAAGATAGCCAGCTGGTATGCTGTGGTTGACGGACGGCTGTACCGCCATGGCTACTCGACTCCATACCTCCACTGTCTAACTCCCGAAGAGGCTAACCACACTTTAAGCGAGGTCCACCTCGGGATCTGTGGGTCGCACATTGGCGAAAAAAACTTGGCCCTCAAGGTCATGCGTCCGGGCTATTACTGGCTCTTGATGAAAAAAGACGCGCTGGTGTTTGTGAAGAAATGTGAAAACTGCCAGCTTCACAGTAACCTTCACCGCCAGCCATCCGCAGATCTGAAGGCCCTTCAAGCCCCTTAACCCTTCGCGCAATGGGGGCATGATCTTCTCGGCCCATTTCCCATTGCCACGGGGCAAAGAAAATTCATCATTATGGGCATTGACTACTTCACCAAGTGGGTCGAAGCCGTCCCACTGGCTAAGATTACAGAGTATAACGCCCTGGAGTTCCTCTGCCAGGGCATCATCTGTAGATTAAGCGTCCCCGAGGTCGTTGTGACCGACAACGGGACACAATTCTTGGGGAAATGCTTCACCAAGTATTGCACTAGCCTTGGCATCAAGCTGGTCCTCACTTTGGTGGCATACCCCCAAGCGAACGGACAGGTGGAGGTGACAAACCGAACGTTGCTCCACGGGTTAAAAATTAAGCTGAAGGACACAGGGGGCTACTAGGCAGACGAGCTCCCTTTCGTTCTTTGGTCTTATCGAACAACCCTAAAGAAAACAACGCGCGAGACGCCCTTTAGCCTCTGTTACAGGACTGAGGCGGTAATTTCGGTCGAAATCGGGCTTCCAAGTCTCAGGGTGGAGTCCTTTGACCAACTGGCTAACTCCCAAAAAATCAGGGAGTACTTAGACTTGTTAGAGGAAGCCCGCGAGGCTGCTAAAGTACGGACAGCGGCCTACCAATATAGGATCGCTCGATACTATAACAAAAAAGTTAAGGCACGACGATTCGATATAGGAGACCTGGTCCTATGAGGCATCGAGGCCACAGGCAAGCTGGCCAGCCGCAATAAGCTCTTCCCTAATTAGGAAGGGCCTTTCCTCGTCTCCGCCGTCCTGAGAAATGGAGCCTACAAATTCCGGAGCTAGGACGGCAAACTGGTTCTGCGAACGTGGAACACCATCCATCTCAGACGATACTTCCAGTAGCAGACGCAGGTATGCTCTTACATTATTGTTTGCACTTGCTTGCTTGTTTTGAATTCGCAAAAAATAAGTGTTTACTTAGCATCCTTCCTTTGTGCATGTGCATTATTTTCTCTTTGTAGGTTACTCGACCTAGACTGCCCCTAAGTCGGGAGGGTCTTCACCCTCTCGTTAAACCCTGGTCATCTAGGTGGCCCACAAGCAGTCGAACTTGAACGTCGGTCATCTGAGCGGCTCATTAGAGGTCGTATTTAAACCCTGATCATCCAAGTGGCCCATAAGCGGTCTATTATAAACCCTGTTCATCCAGGTGACCCACAAGCGGTTTAATATGAGCCTTGGTCATCCGAGTGGCCCATTAGCGGTCGTATCTAAACCCTGATCATTCAGGCGGCCCATTAGCGGTCGTAGTAAATCTTGGTCATCCAAGTGGCCTGATAGCGGTCAAAACCTTAGGGGGCTTACGTAGCACATGTAACGACCTCCTCTACAAGGAGATAGCGTGATCGGTCAGCGACGGTCGAAGGGAGAAGTATCCTTCTCTAACATTGGCCGTCCAAGTCATCACTTGGACAGCGCCACTAGGCTGGTTAACACAACCACCTGCCAAACCTAAGAACCTCGCTTCTTAGGCAGCCCAACAACGGCAGCTGGCCAACCAAGTTGGCCGCCCAATGCAACAAAGCATGCAAACACCAGAACAGTAAAAGCTAATGGACACAAAATTGAAAGAATTTTCATTTTATTGCTTTGAATTATATTTTATGTACATGAATACACGGGAGGTCACAAAAATATACAGAATAGGGGGCTACGGGGGTGGCGGAGGCCCCTGAATATCACGGGGCTCCCTCACGAGGTCGTCTCTGTGTTGCGCCACTCTGTTAGACAGATTGATGAACTCAACTGGGAAGCTAGGATCAATCAACTGTGCAACGCGCTGACCGACGTTGATCCTCCCCTACAGCCATGCGTGCATCATGCCCCCTACCTCGTGGGGACGGATCCGGAGACTCAGATCGTTCTCTAAGGTTGCTACTCGCTCGGGAAGTCGTTTGAGGCGCGCTTTGTCTCGTTCATCCTCCTCTTTTAAGCGAGCAACCTCAGCATTGAAGTTAGCGTTCTCCGTCTCCACTCCCGCCAAGACAGCCTCAAGGGCTGCAGTCTCCTCGCGGTGCTCGCCCCCCGAAGTAGCCAACCTGGCATCCAGCAAGGCGATCTCTGCCTCCCTATCGGCAATCGCCTGGTTGCGCTGCTCCACCACCTTAAGGATGGCAAAAGCCAGCTTCCTCGGCTGCACAAAAGATAAACAAAGAACAAGTTAGAAATCGGGAAAAGGAGAAAGTACGCGGAATCAATCGCCAACTATCATACCTCCCAAAATCTCCTCACAGGCCTCTCGGGCCTAGCCTCCAGACGTGGCCCAGGCTGCGGTGGGCCAGGAGCATCCTCTCTAGCCGAGCTGGTGGCAGCTTCCTCCAAAATTCTCTCCAGCAGCTCATCAGTATCGTCCATGGCAACTGTGGGCTCCTCAGCTACAGCCTCCACAGCAACTGCTGGAGGGTCAAGCTCCACCATTGGCTCCACAGTAGGAGGCTGCGCAACTGGAGAGCTAACGGATGGCTCCTGCGCCTCCACCACTGGCTCACAAGCAGACTCTGTAAAGGATTCTGTCAACGCCCATAAGGAACCGCTTTCGGTGCGGGCTGTGTCAGGATGACTCCCTCTCTAGAGTCCACCGGCCGGTCCTCGTGGGTCTCTTCCAGGCCTGCGGTACTACTAGGGCCGCTGCAAATCCCGGCAGCAACATAATCGATGTGGGCCCACGACGATGAAGGCGTCTCCAGCACCTTCTCAGGCAACGGGCCGATAAACCCTTCATCAGTATGCCACATACGGATGATCAAGCCTTTGGAGTCCTCCGGCCGCATCATCCTTGCTTGCGGCATGGGCTTTTGAACTGGGAAAGCCAGTCCCCAATTCACCTTCCTGGTTTCCGCCCTAGAAACCAGGAAGTCCCTCTTAAAGTCCGCAATGTGCACCTTGACCAACTCAGTCAACAATTCCAGGGACGCCATCTCCGCCACAAACGGTGTCCCCGTATACACCTTTGAAACCTAACCCCAGTCCTTCGCAAGGGGCCAGGTTGCCCCCACTCTCACGAAAAAGAATCGGTTCTTCCAGTTCTTGAGTGAGTCATAGATGGCGGTATGTATTTTCAGGTCAGAACGAGGGACGAGTAAACCCATGCGCCCCCCTGGTTTTTCTTGAAGAGACCCTTCACCATCGACATTCTTAACTTCTTAGAATGTTTTCGAAGAAAAATACATAGAGTGCAAAGATATCAGACGGCATTGGCATGAAGTTGGGCTATTGGGACTTGTAGTACTCGTAAAATGGACAGCAACTCGTCCGGCAACGGAAGACGGAGACCGCTCCTCAGGTGGGCCTCATAAACTGTGATATGCCCCGCCGGTGGAGCAAAGGCTCTGTCATCCTTTCCAGCGACCCTCCAAGTGATTTCCTTTGGAATGTTAAACTCTACGCACAAAGCTTTAATGTCCCCCTCTCTGAGGACAGAGGTGATGTCAGCGACGGATGCCATGGTATGCAGGATGGGCTAGGGTTTCTGAGAATCAAAGTTGGAGATGAAGAAGACGAAGGCTAGGAAGCGTAAAAGGCTTTCGAAATGTAGAGGGAAACATAAACGGTAAGAACGCTTTAAAACCCCTCATAAAGGACGCGTCAGTCCTACCACCTGTCGCCTCTCTACTTGGCTCTTCAAAAGGCAGATCTCTGACGCATTAGTGGTCAGGATATCCGCCCAACCAAAAGGAGACGCGTGTCTTCTTCTGACCTACAAGCCGGCTGATAGCCGCACGTCCATCAAGGCTGGCAGAAAGTCTTTCGGAACTGACCAAAGACGGTTAACAGTTTCGGTCAATATTCTTCTCCGGAACTGACCAGAGACGGTCAACAGTTCTGGTCAATATTTTTCTCCAGAACTGACCAAAGACGGTCAACAGTTCTTGTCAATATTCTTCTTCGAAACTGACCAAAGACGGTCAACAGTTCCGAAAACTTTTTTCTCTGCCATAAGGGGCATCCATCATGAACATACCGGAGCCCAGAATTCTGGCCACTGGCGTAAGGGGCAAGTGATGGGTACACCGAAATATGGGCTAGCCCATGGTCAACGGAGGCCCAAAACAGCCTACCAGATGGTCAACTTAAAAACGGCCCAACAGGACGCGAAGGCCCAAATCCTAAAAGGCCTATGACGGTCAACGCCAGCGTTGACCATCTAGACTCCAGCAGGCGGCTAACTATCTTAGTCCATTTGGCAACTGGCATCAGCTCTGAAAGGGAGGCCAACTAAGAATCACACAGGGGATCACTCCTTCCAAAGGAGGGAGATCACCTTGTCAACCATAAATAAGCCCTAGAATTCTCATTCAAGGCACACAAGCTTTTACTCGCACAATGCCCACAACGACAACAGAGACTTACAATTTTTTACTCTCTGCTGACACTCAATAAAACCCAAGGCATACAAACGTACTTCTGACAGCCGTTTACTGCCTCCCCACCATCCAGATTCAAGAAGACGATATTGCCTCTCTTTCATCTGGAGATCCACACACTCTTGCACTTTCTCTGTCTCTTTCAATTCTCAGTTCCAGTAACCTCAGATTTCGAAGGCTGTTTACTGACTTGAACTTCGCAGTATTTTCGGTGGGATAACTTTTTGTCGACACACTGACCTCCTCTTCGTTTTAGTGGTGTGCAGGATCCAAACTCAGTGAACGGAGTCAAAACCAGGACAAGTGGATCAGCCCGAATTTGTTCAAAGTTCGGATCCGAGGACGCATTATTGGCGCCGTCTATGGGAAACGCTTACAAAAGCCAACCACAAATCTGCACAACGTTCTCTTTTTCACCGTCTAATTCTGCATTCGCAATGGTAAACACGAGAGCCCAAGCTAGCGATCCTGCTAGAGATATCACCAACCCCAACCAAGACCACGCTGCTGGTGCCACAGTCAACGGGGCTACGGGCGGAATACCAGTGCCCTATTTTCAATAGCTGATGGAGTAGGTGCAGGCCAACATGCGTCTGCTCCAAATACTTTGCTCTCAGAACGAGTAGCATTTGCTGGAGGCTCCTCCGGCAACCATCCTTGCATCGGCTACCAAAAAAGATGGTCAGAGGAAAAAGAAGCCAACCAAAAGGCCCGAGAGATCCCAAAACAATCCAGTCCCAGCCTCCTCCCGCGTTCCTAGCCAGAACGGGCCTGAAGAACGCTCCGAGAGAACTGCTCTGTGAGAAAGTCCGGAGAGAAGAAATCCCCGATACTCTTGAGCCGAAGACAGAAACACACTCTAGGAGCGAGCATCCAGAACTGCCAAATCTACTAGAGGCAGCAACCAGCCGGCTGCTGGACCCTCAAGAGACAAGTCGGAGTTGAGGGCTTACCTCAACTCCAAAAGATCAGCAAACGCCACTCGCATAGATCCGCGAGTGGACAAAATCTAGAACCGCATTTTCCAAGATGAAGAGCACGCCATCGACTTGGACCGATCTCTTTTCACAGTGGAGATCCTGAACCGTCCACTGCTCTTAAAGTTCAAGATGCCTTCCCTTGACTCATACGATGGGAGCAGCAATCCAGTTGACCACCTAGATCACTTCCGCACCCATTTGAGTCTACAAGGGTTGGAAGATTCAGCGATGTGCCGCTTCTTCCCACTCACGCTGAAGGGAGATGCCCGAATCTGGTTCCATCACCTCCCTTCAGGCACTATCAACAGCTTCCGTGAGCTCACGGATCTCTTCCTGGCTCAGTACGCATTGAGCCGATAGGAAGAAAAGTAGTCGTGGCATCTCTCCCACATCAAGCAGAAACCGAGAGAGAACCCATGACGATTCCTGGATCGATTTGTGGCGGAGGCCAGGTGGATTCCCTGGATCATGGAGGAGATGAAGCTGGGCAGTTTCATCTCTGCGCTGACCTACGGGAACTTCTTCAAGCACCTGGCCCACAAGAATCCCCAAACCTTTTGGGAAGTGGAGTCCATTACGTGGGCATATGCTGTGGCGGAATTGGCCAACGAGGCAAAACTCTCAAAGCGGGCGGATCAGCCTCAATCATTCCCTGGAGAGGGAAAAAGGAAGTACGACGGTAGTGATCACTCCCGCCAGAAGCAACGCCGAACTGGGCCCCCGGAACGCAGAGACTACGGGCCCACCAGCTTCACACCTCTGACGGACGCACTCTCTAACGTCCTTATACAGATCCGCGGAGAGAAGTTCTTAATGTGGCCAAAACCACTAGAAAAGGACTCTAGGAACCAATCGAAGTGCTGCGACTTCCACCGCTCTGCTGGGCATACAACGGAGGACTGCAAGACACTGCAGAGGGATATCGAGGTGGTCGACCTACCCTTAGCATATAACGCCATACTGGGCAGACCATGCCTGACTGCGTTCGGGGTGATTACCTCGATTCCACATCTTAAAATGAAGTTTCCAACACCCTACGGTATCGGGGAGGTGCTGGGCGATCAGGTTACTGGACGAACCTGTTACATGTAACAGGTTGCCCCTAGTGGCAGCCTTAGAAAAGCTGGGGAACTCGACCATCGAACTCGACCATTAGCAAGCGCAGTCCGGTGAGACCATTGACCTAATCCCATTGGACCTGGAGGAGCCGAAGAAGTGTGTACAGATCAACGGCTCATTCACTGGACTACTGCGCGATGAACTGGTTGCATTAAAATGAAAGAAAAAAATACAGAAACCTATGTGTTATCTCCAAGTGTTTTGACTTGAAGGTAGAATATAGACGCTAGGGCATCCCCTGAACTGCACTTACATATAAGTAAACAAATTAAGCACGTATACAATAATGCATCAAAAATGAAACAAAATTGGCATAACATTTCATACCGGGCCATGAGACCCACCTAAAGTGCCCATCTCGGCAAAGAGACATAATCCAGCATATCATCCTTGGATAAAGAGCACCAGCTGGTATCCAAAATCAAACCAGCCAAAGTGAGCAATCCGATTATTTCACCCAGACCGCCAGTTAGCCCCAAATCGGGCACAAGTGCATTCCGGCATATTTGCATACCAGACCCAGCTCCATTTCGTCAATATGCTATAGTTTGTTGTCAACATGGGTGATCAGCCATCCAATAGGGAAAGCCATTCCTACCAAATCAGCAAAATGCCATTCCGACATTTTTCTACATTATGTTGCATATCGGGCGAAATGCCATCTCAGCATTTCATACCGGACAAATCAGCCAAGCCTGCAAAAGAGGAGCAAACCGGAAAATCAGCCCAATACTCATTCCTTCCAACACTGCCAACCCGGCCATTCAAATTAGGACATCCATTCCATCCTAAAATAGCCAACTGTCCAAAGCCATTCGGGGAACAGATCATCCATTCCGGTTGTATCAGCCAAACAAAGACCAGTACATCCAATCTGGTTGATTGTGAAGGGAGGTGCCGGTATGCACAATTCTCGATCCATGCTAGAAACAAAAGGTTAACCGACTAAAACCAATCTGGGTTCTTGTGAGAGGAGGGGCCGGGATGCGCGATCCATTAGTAATTCTCTATCCACACTACCAAAACAGCACAAGGCAGATTTTTACCGGTCAATGAGTTGATCGGCCAAAATCCAACACCCACCAACCACAGGAATAGGTGCCGCCAGCCAAATCCTACATCCACCCCCCTTTTTTTCAACAAGCCGGGTGCAAAATTGCCGGTCAACGTATTGACCGGCAATTTGTACCCAGCAAGATTTGGCTGGTCAACTAGTTGACCAGCCAAAATCCTGCATCCACCTTTCCACAGCATAAAAATATGACCGGCCAAAACCAACAACCACACTTCCAAAACAGCACAAAGTAGATTTTTGGCCGGTCAATGAGTTGACCAGCCAAAATCCAACACCCACCTGCCACAGGAATAGGTGCCTCCAACTCCACAATCAGCTGAACCCACCTAGTGCATAGTTTAACACACAAGGTAACGAAATTTAAATCTATGCTTCAACATTTCATCAACTCACAGTCACAACTCAGCAAAAGAAGAGAGCAGCAGCAACATGTTAGCTGCAACCAGTAGTTGCTCCATGGCATTGGCTCCAAACCACAGCAATATAGTCTTACACCTCAGCCTGTCAAGGTAATTAATCCTCCTGATCACACTACAGAAAAAGACAGCAACTGCATGGAGCAAGCTAACTACTCCAATAAAGCAGTAGTTTTTCCCCTTCAACCTAAAAACAATCTAAATAGGTGAATTAGGCGAACGTTTTTTTTCGTCTTTTAGATCTTTGGTGGCTAGCTTTGGATCCTCCTCCTTCAGAAGCAAGGGTTAAGTCATCAGCAGGGAGGGGAGAGGGCAAATATGATCGAGATCGGGCAGCATCAAATTGCTAACGCATCGCAACAATGTTTCTTCTCAACTTGCCAATACTAGTGCAGGGCCATGGTTCTTTGCCATGTTGGTCGGCTAGGACAGCATGAGGGCTGGGAGTAGAGCCAACAGCGAGAGAGCCTTCTGCCACATCAAAACAAGATGATGTGCCTAGTGCTGCTAACCAGTCCTCATTTGTGATAGGCATGAGGGCAGCACATCTGCCAGGTGCTTCAGCATCAATTGTATCAATTCCCCTATTCAAAATATCTATAAACGAGACCGTAATATAACTGTCGACCGGGTGCCGCTCCTCATCCATATTACTACTTTGCTACCCTCCTCCCTGGCCAAGATTTGGGCGCATACATCTTGGCTCTTACATGACAGGGAATGGCATGCCTCTAGGGTTATTTTGGAACAAGAGAGCAACACAAATTCACCCCAAGGGTTCAGACCCAATTCAGCATCCACCAACCCTTTTTTCATAGTAGTTGGCCTATCAATCAATTGAGATGGGATACTGCCACTGCTAAGAGGTGCTACCCCCTTTGGTCAACTGTGAGAGCCATTATAGGAAGCGGCATTTTCAGTATGGGCATTGGCCACAGGGGCCTTGGCAGCAATTAGAACTGGATGACATATACCCTGCTCACACTGGTGCTTCCTATCCTCTGCATCAGAGCTAATACAGTCATCATCCAGAACTAGCATTGATATCATAGCATCAAGGGGTGGAGGCTGGGAATCCATCCCAATCCCGCTGAGTGAGTTTTCAACTGGCTCAATGCAGCTTTCCTCATCATCCCTCACTGTCAGCTTCTTCCTCTGGACAGATGAAGGTTCCTTCAACTAGAATCTCCAAAACCTCTGGTGGCCTTCCACTCATTTGTGGAATCCTCTTGCACATCCCTAGCCACAAGATCCTAGAGGACAACAAAGGAGTTATTTGGATGGATAATAGAATCCTTATCATCCATTACCATATCCATAGAAACAACAACAAGATCTGGACAAATGGCCAAGGATTGGAAGGAGTGCAGCTGTTCATCAGCCTACCAGAAATTCATAGTCAATGTTTGGTCCACATCAGCATGGTTATCCTTAAGCACAAGAGCCACATGACACTCCTCATCTTTATCATCAGGCGGCAGAATCTCCATCTGATTATCCACTACCAACTCAAGAGAAGCCACATCAGTAGCATAATCTTGACCTATGGCATAAGTCTGGCAGGGAAGTTGCTCATCAGCATGCCAAAGATTCATATTCTGTGATATGTCATCGGCAGCATGGACATTGGAGCCACATGACCAACCGAAGCTTCACCAGGAGCCAAGTTCTTAGGGTTACTAATAGCATCTTGCTCTACATTCAGAGTAACCAGATTCTTACCCGGTCGTTTGTTCGTCATTTCTTGTTTACTCTGGTTGGCATTTTGCCCATTCACTAGACACGCCGGCTTCCATTGATAATCTACCTCTATCTCAACAACCGTGGCTGATTCAGCATCACCAGATTTTAATCTAATTTTTGCAGGGAGTGGGTCACCCCTTCCCACTTCAACACATACCCGGGCGAATTGCACTCGTTTCATTCTAGCTGTGCTAGAATCCAGTTGGATAGGTTTACCAACCCCACTTACTATCCAACTAAGGCCTAAGGAGGTCCAATATTCAATCGGAACATTGAACAAAGTGATCCAAATTGAGAACGTTTTCTGAGATTCCTTAGACAATGCCATACTTGACATCCATCTTTTAAGGAAGATGGTTTTCCTTCCAAAGGCCCAGGGACCATTAGCCAAACAAAAATTCAATTGAGCTTCATAATCAAACCAAAAGAAGAAGAAACCCTTGTCATTCCCGACTACATGATATAGACCAAATCTAGCCCAAATTTTACGTACAATGGAGTTAACTGCCAGAAAATGTAATGGTTTTTCATAGAAGTAACCCCCCAACATTGCTCCCCATAAGTCCTAGCACTGCTGAATAACATCAGGAGGAGGAGAAATAGAGACAACATCCCCATCCATAGATTGGGGAGGATAATATTTAAGAGGAGCACAATGACTAATACCTTTGCTCTGAACAACTTCTGCCTAAGAAGATTTGAGATTAGTTTGAAGCTCACCAAATTTTAATTGCGAAGAAGTAGAATCAATAATAGGAGCAGTAGCAGGATTAGCTTGAACCACACCAAGAATCAAACGCGAAGAGGCAGGAATAGCAGCAGGAGCAGTAGTAGCAGCATTAGACGAAGGCTCTGGCCCTAAAACATCCAAGGAACCATTTCGCGGCATACTCCTACATCGGTCAGCTTTTCCAGCAGATGGATCAAGGGGAGAGGCAATCGGCGCCAACAGGTGACTATTGCAGAGTTCCAGAGGCTTCAGACTCTTCAAGAAGGATGCATCTGGGGTAGGGGAAGGGAGCAAAGCATCCCTCTATAAGGGAGGAAAAGAGTGAGAGGATTGGGTGAAGGGATGAGAAGAAACCACCCATGAAGAAGAATCATCGGGGGACAGAGGATGACAAGAAGACCAAGGAGGGCCCGTCGGCACCCACAGGGGATCGGCCATGGCTGGCGCCAATGTAAAGACGAACAGGTGCAACCCTAAGTCTCGCCTACGAGAAACTAGAGGATGAAATCAATTCAAACTTGAATTTTCAAGATAAGTTATGAAAAAATAATAATCCAACGCATAAAAAATAATTT
>JAODPA010090909.1:0-23581 GCA_025585075.1 Nepenthes mirabilis | reverse complement strand
TTTTATCACAAAAATAAAACATTTTATAGTAAAATTAAATAATATTTTGTGAACCGGGTCTAAACTGGCTTTCCAATTCTAAAAAGACATTAATGGTACTTTCCGACGTATTCCGTAACATGGGATGGATTCCAACAAATTTTTCATAAAAGTGGCATGATATACTCTGTACAAATCTCAAAATGAAATGGATATCAGTCTAAACTTGTTCATGGATTTATCGTACTAATCAATTAGGCCAATTTAATGGATAACATACTTAATACAATGATTTCATAATTGTCGATATATTTCTATTGATGACACAATATATATTTTTTATAATCCAAACCGCTGGCTTTATATTCTTTCTAAATTAACATATTTAAGAAATCAAACACCATACATAAAAAAAATGATAATCATAAGTAATAGTTAACAAAACTTTATAAATGATTAATCATTGGGAGGGGAAGAAGGCGAATATAGTGGACAAAAAGATATCTCAATAAAAAGAAAGCAAATTGAAAATTTCAAAACATATTTCATCACAAAAACGAAACATTTTATAATAAAATTAGATAACATTTTGTAAACTGGATTTAAACTGACTTCCCAATTCTGAAAGATATTAATGGTACTTTTTGACGTATTCTATGGTATAGGACGGACTCTAATAAATTTTTCATAAAAGTGGCATAATATACTCTGTGTAGATCTAAAAATAAAATTGGCATCAGTATTAGGAATATTTATATTTTGAATATGGCTTTAGTGGCTTAGTTACTATAAGAGATTATCCCAAATATTAATGATTCTATTTAAATGAACTAGATGAAGTGGCACCACATCAGAGATTGTTGCATAGATGTGGCTAAAATTTGAAAAAACTGGGTGCTAGACTTCATTTTCGAGTAATTCTGTTAATCTATCCGATTCCAAAGTAATATGTTACTTTTTGTGCAGATGTACGGTAGTGCAGGACATCCTCCATTTGATGATACAGGAATCGTTATAATCATGACAAGAAGAGATACAGTTATATTCCCACTACATACTCTTATTCTCCCAAAATAAATAGGAAAAGCAAGCTGGTGGTGATTTACACATCATTTCACATCTATTAGTAATGTAGTTTGTTTTTGTGCTATATTTGTAAATAATTGTTCTTCCATGCATTTTATATAGGTGCATTTATATGAGAATCTCTTAAACGGATGTGAAACAGTGGTGTCACAATATGTAGACAACCTAGTGCTTCATAACATTTCCAGTGCTATTGGTTGATTAATCCATCTGCTGTACTATTCATGTCTACGAGGAAATTTACATGATTCTATTCACTTTTAGATTGTTTCATTGTATGACCGAACTGCTGAAATAGTTCAACTAAATATCCCTGATATTACGGGGGCAATTCAATGGATGAAGTGCTCATACTTGAATGTGCTGATGAAAAAGGTATGTCTTTGTGAATTCTTTACTTCAATGGCCCAGATCCTGACATTATCTCAAGTGAAATCTCATCAGTAGAACCCAGAGAATTATGCAGTAAGAAAAGGGACTTCTATAAATCGTATAGAGAGACATGCATGGTACCTTTGTGCCTCCGGTTTGCCTCTCTCATTGTGGTGGGCTTCCTATATCCTAATATGTAGTAATATTCATTATTTACTTTTTGTTATATCAAAAATCTGTGTTCAGAAAGTTAACGAGTTAGCAATAACTCACATGATATGGACTGATGAAGATGGTTTTCTTTTAAAGCCTCTTGGTATCATTGCAACGTAGTGCTTTATTTTGGGGTCTTATGCCTCTTAAAGTAGTATCCTTGCACAGTTTTTGTTGCTTCTGAACCTTCAAAGCTTGGAAGACTGATGACAAAGTATTATTTGAAGTTTGACACAATGAAATATATAATGCAAACATCCTTGGAATTGGAGATGCACCCGAGTGGATGTTGATATCTTTATCATGATGTAGCCTGATTAAAAATTTGACCCAGACTTTTCAGGTTGCTTTTGCTTCTACTGCAGTCATTTTTCAGAATTGATTATAAATCCAACTCAGCTGCTCTGGTTTTTGGTGATCAAAATTGATTATAAAACTTGAATCCCGTCGAGGTGCTTGTGCTTCAGCACCATCATTGGCGAAAATGTTTCCCAGCTATGGATTTTCACCTTTATGTCCTTGTCAAAGAGGCCAAATGCCAGTAAATAAGTATTTTCATCCCAGATGGAATGCTTTCCCGTCTCAAATAACGATGGATGCAGTGAACTCTCCGCCTATTTAAGAGCCCTGGCGTCACAACTATGACCACCCTATTCCCGTGCAGTGCTATGCCTGGTGTAGTAGCCATCATTACCCTCCTCCTTTTACTGTTTTAGATCTCCTCATCCTCATTCCCCATCACCACCACGTCATCACCACTGCTGACGGGGTCATCCTGCTTACCCCGAGCCTTGTGCTGTCCTTCAGTCCCCTCCTCCACATCATACAATGGAGCAGCCTAGATATGAGTATGACAAGAGGATGCCGTCTGCATAATGCTACGTGTCAAGAATAGACTCTATGCACCTGCAACAAAGAAAATCGAATAATTATGTTGGAATTGGAAGCCAGTGGATTTAATATCCACATATATATTATTGTTGAGATTGGATTTTATTACGCCGGCAACAGTCAAGAAACTAATACTGAGCAATAAGAAAGCAAAGCAATTTCCCTTACATTGCTGCAGTTAAGCATAACATTCATGTTCATTGCCTTCATGGCAAAATATTCACTATTCCCACACATTTTCACCAAATGCATACTACCAAAGAGTTCAAAAATTTGTCCACAAATAAGTTGAGATGAAAGAATCAGATGTTAAAAATAATTGACAAAAAAGACAATGTATACCTTTCCGTGTCACCAGATTATTATGTCAAAAAACCTACTCCTACCTATGATCAGTTATTGGATGGCAAACAGGTGCAACTAAGAACTGAATAAATACATAATTTATTCCAAACAAGAGAAGATAAATCAAACAGAAAAGAAATTTGATATTAGAAGAAAAAAACTTCACAGGAAGAGAGAATACAGAATCACATGAGCTAATTCATGTTTCCAGAAAAATATACATCAAAGAACAAATGAAAGAAACAATATTAATCAGAAATGGCAAAAAAAAAAAACATAGTATTCTCTCTCATTGTGCAACAGAAAGATGATGAGTCGATACACAAGGCACCCACACAATAGGTTTGATGAAAGTCGAATATAAGTAGCCTTTCTCTCATTACTAATAGGATATTTTGGTGATTTGAAACCATTCCCTCTGAGTCAAATACATCAATCTTATCATTGTACTAAGGCTCAACAGCACACCATCTACTTTTTTTTATTGTATAAAAAAGATAAAGAAAAAGTCTAAAGACTTGATTAGCAGCCGGGGTAGCAGACCAACAAACATAGGTACTGAGATCACCAAGATTGAAGCTGTTTAACTCAATCATATATGCACAAAATTTCTTAAGCCCGTTTTGCATCTGCTGGATTCAGTTTTAGGCCCTCATATGTCAAACCACGAAATAGTGTAATTGTTATCATAAATTCAGGCTACTGTTGGTCAAATAATGAAATTCAGGCATTTAAATCTGTAGTTAAAACTTCGCCACAACATTATCAAGGCTTTGTCTATGACGGTAATGTTTCTGAAGCCATAAAAATATTTAGGAGGGTGCAGGACCATGAAAGTAAGATTAGATGCAGCACTATTCATTTCACTTTAAATAGCATAAGGTTTAGATTAGCCACAAAGGTTTAACCTGAACTTGGACTTGAATGATAGTGATAGGATTTATTCAACTTTCGATGACAGAAGGAAAGTGGATGGGGACAATTATTTGAACTCTAATTCGCCTGCTTTGTACTTTACAGTTCATGTGCGACATTATTAGCCCAAGGTAGATTGTGTTGTACAATCCCCCAATTAAACTGGGGTAAAAAATAGATTAACTAGCCCACAATCCAAAACCACCTTTACATTTATTGAAAAAAGGCTTTCGTCCAAACCCTTTGTATCTATAGTTCCACCTACACCTACCAGTAATTAGCTCCTTATTTAATAGGCAAACAATTTCACATTGGCTAAACATCTAAATTGATTACAGAGACATCTCAAAGTAACCTAATGACTCCTAATGATGTTAAACTGTATTCAAATCTACCATTCTTACCATAATAGATAGTCATGTGATTGGTCTTAGTTATGCAAAAGTGGTCACTGAGCCCCCCAAATAAAGATCTTTTGTAGTAGTATTCCAAGAAAACAGTACTATGTTTGAAAACACCAAGCTCAGGCTCAAGATAAAGTTGAACCTTACAGCATAGTTGAAATGATTTTTCAACTTAAAGAATATGGATGTTAATTAATCATTATTTAACGGGCTAAGATGTCCAAATGAATTAGTATCAACAACAATTTACCACAATATCAAAGAAAAAATGTCCACAATTTTTCTTTATTTAACAAATGAGATGTCAGTATAAATTAGTATCAATAAAAATAATTTACAACAATAATTTATCACCTGAACAAAGAAACAATGTCCTAATATTAAAATTAAAGTATAATAAAATATACTTACTGTTACATCATCGGATCCTTACTCTGATCAGGACTAGGATCTGACAACAATCACCAAAAACTACTCGTGTGGAAAGAAAAGAGAGAGAATATGATGACTAAAGGAGAGAGTTTTTACGTGAAAAGCCTTCTATTGAATGAGAAGATAAAACTACAGGACTTTAGTCCGGGAACTACGTTCACTATCCTGTGTTTGGTAACAAAGAGATTACATGATGCGCGCAAGTACAAGAACTGAGGAGTTAGTGTAAGAAAACTTTAGAAGTTACTCTTACAACATGAGCCCTTCTCTCTTTCTCTCTCTATTCTGCTAGCAAAAGTAAATGTTAAAATCTTTTGTTTGGTAAACAGTTAAAGTATTTATACTAGTTGAACTTCCCATTGAGAGGAGTAAACGTGGGGTTGACGTGTGCAGGGAATCATACCACCAATTCTACAAATCCCTATTGCCGTGTCAGGAAGGTAGCGTGTACGCCCGTCTGGTGTGACATTTCCTCTGCAGGGCCGCACGCTTTACTGGCCATCATTCTTCTTACAGTCTGATAGGATCAACCACCAAATCTCTGACACGCCTACTTTGTAGGAGGGGCACCATCCGAGGCCCATCTTGAGTCCACGGGCTACAATGGACTTTAAGCCCACCGTGCTCCGTGGTCTAGCTCTCACGCCTAAACCTCTTGGGCCTTTATATCACCAGAGCCCAACTCTTGGGAGATGGATCTTCAACGTGAGCCTTGGGTACCAATACCCATCACTAGCCCCCATGTCAAAGGTTTGAAGATTTCAATCTTTGGCATGCTTTCCACCCATTGAAATATTCCAGGCGCCAATCGAAGGCGCTCTTCGCTGAGATCTATCCGTGTCCTCTGCTTCTTGCAGGCGTCCGTGGACATGGTCAAAAACCCGGGGACATGTGACCAAAACATCTGAGAGCTTGTTGAAGCTTCCACTTTACCTGAAACGTCCAAGGAATTTCTAGGCTTACGGCCTGATCAGAACGTTCGAGGACCTTTCGGATTTTTGGCACTGCTAGGCATTCATGAATGATCACGCATTCGCATATCTGCCCGAGATCCAAAGATGTCCTCAGATTATTCTGGTCATGACGCAGGAACGTCCGAGTACGCTAAAGCACGTTTGTGTCCGAGAATTCCCTCAGAGCTCGAGAGCTTGGCTTGTGCCGCCATTTCCTGCCATTAAAGTGCAATGATCGCACAATTAATGAGATTGACGTCACCTTAGAAACGTGAAACCCACTGCCTCCGGTAGCCTACGAGTAATTGACACGTGACAAGGGTAATAATGGGTGCACCTTTAAGCCTTTTCGGCCGTTTTCAAATATCATTCTTGGCTTTCATTTCAGTTTACCCGTTATTCTCCTCCAAAGAAAATTTTCTAAGTCTTTGAAAGCGTTCCGTGAGACTCCATCACTGCGCACTGTTGATCTTCCTTCGTGCTTTTCCTCAAGCTCTAATGACGCCAGGAGTGAAAGATATCGCATCTTCCTTGTCCCTGGGTAGTCTCGACGCCATCCATACTAAGTACGACGTCCCACATTTGATGGCGATGGTGGTTCCTGAGCCCAATAATAGGGCATGTAGCCCACCTGATGGGTTTTTTTACCTTATACGAAGTTTACCTCAATGGTGGGCTTCGTTTTCCTATCCCGTTGAAGTTGTACCACATCATCATGGAGCTTGGCATTCCGCTTGCGAGATTGCAGCCTAAAGCCATCAAGTATCTCATTTCCCTCTGTGTCTTTGCACGTTGTCATAAGAAAGTGCTGGAGGTGTCGATGGTGAAAATCATGTTTCGTTTTGCTCATAACTTGGACTGGATCACCATGACCCGACGTCCCGAGTTCGCTGTTATGAGTGGTGAAAACCCTAATTCTACCAAAAGGTGGAAAGACAAGTTTTTCTTTTTGGCCGTTCAAGAGATCTGGGCTCTCTCCAATGTTTGGGAAAACGTCGCGAGTAAACATTGCTCAAACGCTTCAAAGTAGGAGAGAGAGATTGCCAAGGAGGTCAATGACTTGGTAATGGCCAATCTTGGTTCCTTCAATAAGAACAAGAGGAATATCTGGCTAAGACCCGTGAATTTTGAGAAGGCCAAGTGGGGATCTCAGGCCGAGGACTCTGGAGCCACTACTTCTCAGGAGAAGAAGAAGAAGAAGAAGAAGAAGACAAAGGCGGAGAGGTCTCTGAAGATCAAGGAGCCAACCGAGCACCCAAAGAAGAGTCGTCGGACTGAGACTTCGAAGAGTCTGGCTGCCATCATTGAGTACTCCTCTTCTGATGACGATGACGCCGTAATAGCACCTCTTTTCCGGAGGTCGAGACCTCCACAGGCGGCCTCCATCCGAGATGTTGCGGGTATCGGACCCTCCGCTTCCACTGGGCCATCTAGGCAGCCTTCTGAGATTGCGCTCCAGCTCACGGACCTACTTGTCGCCCAGCTCGTCCCTGACGGGCCAATTCCTGATGTCCCTTCCGAATTCTCTGGTCAGGCCCCGAACTGGATCGATAATCTATCCGAGGACACCATTGTGAAGTAGGCTGTGAGGGAGGTTGAGGTGACTCGGATCGATAAAGCAGTAGTGATGACGACAACAACTGCTGATGCTGCTGAGGTCGAGGAAAGTCAGGCCGTTGAGCTGCCTGTTGCGAAGCCTGCAATAGAGTCTACTGAGTTCCCTTTCCTTGAAGTCCAAATTTATAGCCCAATGACGACTCCCCCTGAGGTCGAGAGGAGGCCCTAGCCAAGGTCATTGCTGAGGCTTCGAGTGCTGATGAAGTTGAGACTGGGGCTGCAGAACTTTCCGGGACCGCTGAGTTCTAAGTCCTTGATCTTGATGGAGGTGCGGATGTCCGAGACTAGGGTTGAGGTTTCTGTGGTGCCTGTGGCTGAGCCACAGGAGTCCAATACCCCAAGAGAGAAGAGCTCAGTCAGTGGCTCTCTCGTTTCCCAGATATCCTTCTGTCATTCCTTAGCATTCTTAACTTCCTGTTTCCTTTTACTCCTGCCTTAACGGTTTGGTTTTCCTTTGCAACTTCAAAAACTGGTCAGAAACCTTAGGCGGCTCATTGGTGGTGTCGCCTAGACTTATTCTGAGCTAGAGTCCCTGAGAGCCACTGGAGAGGCAAACCAACGCTGAGAAGTTGAGATTGCTGAAGCTAAGGAAAAAATTACCTCCGTCGAGGACACTTTGAAGTTTCAGCAAGTCCTGTACAAGCTCCTCCGAGACAGAAACCTCCAGCTAGAGGAAGCCCTGAGGACTTTGGCGAGGGCTACAGACATAGCACCATCCCTGGAGGGCAAATATTGGGACGACATTAACATGTGCTGCCGAGTGATGAAATTGTTGCACCCACAGTTTTCCACAACTGTGTTTGATCTTCAGAACGCCAATGCTACATGGGCAGAGGACTTGTATGGCCTCTCAGGAAGAGCGTTTCCTAGCCCTCCTCGGCCTTCTGGGCGTCCGAGGTCCTCAGGCCAACCAGGGCTTTCTGGTGCAGAGGAACAGCAATAGCGATAACAAGGAACCTCTGCTCCTCAATCAGGACCATCCGAGGGCTTTTTGTAAATTCGTAGAGTTTTTTTTATATATATATGCATAATGTTGTACATATGCCGAACACGTGAATAAAATTTATATTATTTAAGCGCAAATATCTCATTTATCTTGAGTGTCTAGTTCTTTTGTGATATGCTGTTAAATAAATTAGACTTATGCCAGCTTAATATATGAACCGTTTGACCGTCTTAAGCTGAAGACGCTATCTCTAGGGTCGTTACATGCTTGCTGTTTTAAGCCCCCTAACTTTTAGTTCAACCTCTTGAGGATTGTTTGGCATCGCAAAGTTTTAGGTCCGACCTCTGGGGCCACTAGTCTTTGGGTGAGTTTTGATACAACCTTTTAGCCCACTCGGTATATCACCGAGTTTTAGTCCGACCTCATGGGTAATTCGGATATAGCCGAATCTTTCACGATCTCTTGCGCTGCTCGGACACATCCGAGTTTTTCACGACCTCTTAAGCCACTTAGACACAGTCGAGTTTTAGAGCAAGTGAAAGAAATCCAATCTACTTGACTAGGGGCAGTCTAGGCCTTGTTACTTTATGAGATGGTGCAATCACTCAGTGCGATGCAAAATGATAATTTAAATGAAAATTGTTGCTTTATTAATGAAACAGGATACAGGCACGTAGTGCAAACAATATACCTATGTGTTTTACAATTTCATTGATAATACTTTTTGAAGTGAGCCGCGTTCCATGTTCGGGGGATAAGCCTTTCCTCCTGGGCGCGTAGCTTGTATGCTCCATTTCGTATGATGGCCAAGACCAGGAACGACCCTTCCCAATTTGAAGAGAGCTTGTTCCAACCGACATTTTTTTTGGTTGCCTCAATGCTTCTCAATACTGAGTCCCCTACCTTGAACTGGCGTGCTTCCACCTTTTTATTGTAATACTGGGCGACCCTTTGTTAATAAGTTGTTATTTACAGTCTTACTGCGTCTCAGATTTTTTTCAAGAAGGTCAAGATTTTCCCGAAGTCTCTATACATTATTGAGCAGATTGAAGTTTTCCACGTAGAGGCTTAGCTGCCTGACTTCCACTGGAATGACCGCCTCGACCACGTAATATAAGCTGGAAGGAGTTTCTCGTGTTGGCACTCTCGAAGTTGTCCTGTAGGACCATAGCATTGACGGTAGCTCTTCAACCCACGAGCCCCTAGCGTGCTCCAGCTTCATTTTCAGTCTATGTAGTATCATGCGGTTTGTGACCTCCACCTAACAGTTGCAGTGTAGGTCCGTGACCGATGTATGCAGCAACCTTATTTTTCGGTTGGTACAATACTTGGTAAACATTTTCCCAGAGAATTGGGTCCCATTATCGGTCACAATGCATTCAGGGATCCTGAACCAGCAAACAATGTTTTGCCGAACGAAGTTTGTCGCGTTCCGCTCGATTATGCGAGCCAATGGCGTGGCCTCAACCTAGTTTATAAAGTAGTCAATTCCGACGATAAAGAACTTCCTTTATCCGAATGCTATCGGTAGTGGCCCCAATATGTCCAACCCCCATTGCGAGAAGGGCCAAGGTAATTATAGAGCTCTGAGTTCTGTATGCGACTGGTGGGTAAGATTGCCGCGGATCTAGCAATTCTCGCATTTTCGTACGAAGTCTATGGCATCATATTTCATGGTTGGCCGGTAATACCCTTACCTCATTAGCTTGAACGCAAAATTCTTGCCCCCAATGTGGGATCTACAAATCCCGATGTGTACCTCTCTGATGACGTAATCAGCCTCTTCTGGGGTAATGCACCTTAAGTAGGGGGCAGAGAATCCTCAGCGATACAGTCGGCCGTCCATGATAGTGTACCATCCTACCGTTTTCTTCACTTTCCTGGCCTCCTCTGCGTCCTCAAGTAGCCTCCTATTAGACGGGTACCTTCTAAGGTAGAGGGTCATCCAATTGTTGGCCTCAGATATCTGCATCATTTCTGTCTCAGAATCTTCCATACTAGGTTTGTTGAGAACCTCACACATCCCTCGGGCATACTGCTCTCGGTCTCCCGAGGATGCCGCTTTTGCAAGCTGATCTACCCTTCCATTCCCCTACCGCGGGATGTAGACCATTTCTACGTTCTTAAAGGCTAACATGAGCTCTCGAACTTTTGAGAGGTATTTGGATAGTTGTGGGCTGTTGATTTCGAAGTTTCCGTGGACTTGATAGACAACCAGCGTGGAATCGCTGTAGGCAATCAAGTCCTTTGCAGAGCACTCCTTTGCCAATCATAGTCTTACAAGCAGGCTCTCGTACTCTGCCGCGTTGTTGGTCGCTGGGAATTCGAGGACCATTGAATATTTTATCTCTAATCCTTCAGGCGTCCTCAGAACAACGCCAACTCCACAACCATCCTTCATTGATGAGCTGTCCACATGCAGAGTCCATGTTATTGGGATGCGTAAGTCCTCGACGTCACAAGTGTCCGAAAAGTCCAGAGTTGCTATCGTGGTATCGAGGATAAAGTCCACCAGGGCCTGACCTTTTGAAACAAGTCACGAACGGAACTCTAAGTCAAACTCACCTAACTCAAGGGCCCACTTGACCAACCATCCCGATATTTCTAGCTTTTGCAGAATCGCTCTTAAGAGCTGGTCAGTCCAAACAACTACTTTGTGTGCCTGAAAATATGGTCTCAATTATAGACCAACTATCAAATTCTCTCAAGCAGTTATTCAAAAAGGATATCGAGGGCACTCATGGCTTTTAGATTGGAATGAGTACTAAAGATCATAGCGTATGACAATTCTCGAGACTTTTAGATTGAAAGCCACTCGTTCAACTGCCAATGTCTTACACTGCATTAACATCAACTTTATCCTCTTCTAATCTCTACTTACTTGCATGTCTTCTTTGGCTTGTTTGGTTTTCGGACACTGAAGTTTTGCTCACAAAAGTCAAGTACTAATCTCTACGATGATCGTTTCCAAACTCTTTATTTGAACCAACGAGAAGATGATATAATAATACACACCACAAGACAATAAATACAGATAAAAGTATAATAGTTTACATAGAAAACTCTCTTTGAAATGAGAAAAAAAAAAACACATACCCTTCTAAATCAACTCTCTTCTAAACACGAGACAAAGATTTGCAACTTCCTCTAATTAAGGTAATTCCTTATTTGAAACAGAAAAAATGATTTTTCTTATCAAATGATATGCAAAGTTTTTTACAAAATTGTGCAAGGATGTCCTCTAAAAGTTGGCTTGAACACCGGTCTATGACATGCGCAACAATAGTTGGTTGGTGCTGATCTCCCCCATCAATGTTCAAAACACAAATTGCAATGCAATTAATTAGATATGCATCCATTCTTAATAATGAGAGAGAATCCAAACATGATACAGAAATTCATGGCAGAGGCTCTGAAATGAGAAATTAAACTAATTAAATTTACATGGGGTGAAACGCAGGTTAAGTAGAACCATAAACACTACAATTAATGATGCACCAATCCATATTGTGCATAATGAGACTGAAAGAGGAGGGATGGAGTATTACGTATGAGGTGCGAACAAAGGATTATAGAAAGAAGCTCTGGACGTACAGCCCACATTTTTGTTTCTAAATCCAACACAGATGAGCAATTTATGCCAAACACTTCAAGACAAGTTACAGTGAAAGAATAACACCCAATGAGACTCCTCTTGGAATTACAAAACACAAATATACAATACTTAGTCCGAAGGGCAGCAAGCCTTCCGGTGAGCTTCTGAACCTCCTTCACAGTTCGGAATGGACTCATATCAAGCACGGCCTTTATCTTCTCGGGGGTTCACATCAATTCATCGTTGAAAAACGATAAAGCCTAATAATTTCCCAGATGTCACACCGAACGTGCATTTGGTCAGGTTTAGTTTCATCTGGTACGCCAGGAGGATTCCGAAAGTCTCATTCAGGTCTCGAACATGGTCGTCAATTTCCTTACTATTGACGAGCATGTCATCCACATACACCTCCATGTTTCGATCGATCTAAACTTCAACATTTTGTTGACGAGCCGCTAGTAGGTGATATTAGCATTCTATAGACCGAAGGATATGACCTTATAACAGAAGATGTCCTGGTCAGTCATGAAGAAAGTGTGTTCTTCGTCTTCCGGACTCATTCTATCTAGTTATACCCCCGAGTAGGCATCTATGAAACTGAGCAACTCATAGCCGGACGTAGAGTCCACTAGCAAGTCGATCTTTGGCAACGGAAACTATCCTTGGGGCAAGATTTGTACACGTCTGTGAAGTAGACGCACATCCACTATTTTCTGTTTTTTTTTTTTACGAGAACGATGTTTGACAGTCAGTCTAGTATGAGACTTCCTTGATGAACCCCACATCAAGCAACTTCTTCACTTCATCGCGTATGGCAATCAATTTCTCGACCGAGTGGTTCTAGTACTTCTGCTGGACGGGCTTGTAACAAGGATCGGGGCCCAACCTGTCAACTATTACTCCGGTCAATATCCACAGCATGTCAGTAGGAGTTCACGCGAAGGCGTCAAAATTCTGCCTGAGGAAGGTGACAAGCTGTTTGCAGAGGGAACCCGTCAGGGAGCTCCTGATCTGCACGCGCTTTTCAGGCCCACTGAGGCCTAAGGAAATTTGGTCGGTCGACTCTCCTAACTAAGCAAGCAGCAAGGTAGTTTCATTACGGAAGTCGAGGTCTTCGATCGGTTGGCTGAGGGTCGCCGGAGTGATCTATAACAGGTAGCATGTCCGACCGGTTACCTGATCACCTAGGGCTTCTTCAACACCATACGGGGTCAAAAACTTCATCTTCAGGTGGAGGATCAATATCACTGCCCCAAAGGTGGTTAGGTAGGATCGTCCCAAGATAGTGTTATAGACTGAGAAAAGGTCCACAACTAAGAATGTTAGCATCCTGGAGGCTGTCCTAAGGTAAGTCCCTAGTGTGACTTGCAGTTGGGCTGCTCCCTGGACGGGCATTGGCTCGTTCAAACCATATAGGGGTCCCTCGGTCAGCTTCATCTGATTCTTTTTTAATCCAAGTTTGAAGTAAGCATCGAAGAAAAGCAAATTTCGAGAATTTTCATTATCAATGAATACTTATTTCAGTTATTGTAATCAATGGTACCGTAAAAAATAAGTCTGATACAACTAGAGGGTCAGAGTAGAGGGTTATTACATGAGCCATATCATCATCACTAAAACTAATGACGTCATTCCTAGCCCCTACCATAGGCTTCTTGCTGGTAGAAACCTTCTTCGAACTATCTAAGGTATTTCCCTTGGCTAGCTTAGTTGTCACCATATTGATGACCACATCTGCAACTCAGCTCCCCAACTGCTCTCGCTTGTCTCCGTCTGCCCTCCCGGAGGCCTATCCCAAATCATGTAGGAACCTGGTGAGGTGCCTTCTATGGACCAGGTCTTCAATCCCCTTTTGCAACGTCCAGCAGTCTTTAGTGCTAAAAAAAAGTTCCATGCTAATGGATTCGGGTCTATAACCATAAGTGACAGTACTTTGACTGATCCCCTCCCTTAGGTTCTTCAGCGCATTCGACCATTTAAAGAACTTCTCATCACGAATTTGTATTGAAATGTTGTTGCGAGTGTCATTCAGAGGAGTCAGGTTAGGAGGCCTAAACTCCTTCCCGACACCACGTTCCGCCCGTGGCTGCTTCCGAAGGCCTCCGAAGCAATTGTCATCTCCGCTCCTCTTCTTTTTGTTCACCTGTTACTCCAGTGGGGTCGACGCACTCTAGCCGTTTTACCTTGTTAGCTTCCTCTGCCACTATATAGGCACAGGCAATGGTCTCGACCTCCCGAAATGTCTGAGGCTTCTGATGAGCCATGTGCTTGAAGAAGTCACCCATCTCTAGAGTAGCGATAAAGGCGCTAAGCTTCACCTCTTTGATGAGCCGGGATATCTGCCAGGTCTCCATAGTGAACCAGACCAAGAAACGCTTCAAACTTTTCCCTCCCTTCAATTGAAGGCGGACAAGGTTCCACAACTCCTCCTCCCTCTAGTTGGAAGCGAACCGGAAGAAGAAGCAGTAGGCGAGTGCCTCGAACGACCGAATGGAGCTTGGCTAGAGGCTGTTGAACCAGGTGCGAGCGTCTCCTTTGAGGGTCGGAGGAAAGACTGGCACATGACAGCTTCATCCAGGCCCTAAAAGCTCAACAAAGTGCGAAAGTGGTCGAGGCAGTCTATCAGGTTGGAGCCCCCGTCATAGGGTTCCAGGGCCGGCTTCTTGAACTTGTGGGGGAGAGGCTGCGTCTGAATCTCCATCGTGAATGAAGATCTCCTCAAATCCGCGGAGCGTCTGCCTGCATCTCCCCTGAACACGTGTTGCCAAATCTTCTCCACCCTCTCCTCCATCTAGGGGAGGACACAAGCCTATTGGTATTGAGAAAAGTCCTCAACTCTAAATGGTTAATAGAGGACTGCGGGTCTTGACGATTGCCAGGCCATGGCGGCAATGAACTGCAATAGGCTTCCCCTTGGTCTAAGGGCCTCCTGTCACTATGGGAGTGGTAGGGATTCCGTCGCACAGGGTAGTCCCTTTGTACCCTATGACTCAGTCGACCCTCCAGTCGTTTCTAGGCCCTGCTGCTTGAGGCTGCGGGGGACTCGACGTCTTTGAGCCTCGGTGTCTTCTCAGCCGAATGCCTCTTTGCTCAGCTCCTTCGCTTCGGGCCAAAACTTGTGCAACAAAGGTGTGAACCCCCTGCTGCTATTAGTCCAAACGCATGTTAATCGTTTGGACCATCTTGAACATACCTCTAATTTGTGCAACAAGTGCGCGCACGTCAAGTTCAGGCCGTCCATCCGTATGGCTACCCACTGAGGGGTCATCGCCTTTGGCGGTGGGATCCTTTGCCGGTACGCTGGCTTACACCCTAGTGTTGACCATATTTTGTTCATGAATGCAGGTGTTGGACTTTCAAATCGTTTTCCATAGACTGCGTCAATGATACACCACTGGATCTAAGTTGTATAGATTAGAGAGCCACTTGATCTTCCATATCGGGTCAGACTAAGGTATGTCTGATCCCCATCCCTAATAACTTAGATCCTGCGGCACACAACAAATAAATAAGAGGTTAGAGGATTGGCAAGACTCACTCATCGGTTTATCCTCTAACACTCAAGTCAAATCTTTCTTAACGGCTGGAAACATGCGATAATGTAAAAGAATGCGTGAAACCACTTATGTGGAAGAAAGTGAGTAATAACTGAGGGCTTGGTTACGATGGGTGTGCTCGGCAAGGAGCGGCTTTCCAATGAAACCGAAAAGCTTGGTTCCATTGATGCACTTTGCGAAGAGCGGCTTTGAAGGAATTGGAGAGACGGGGAATGATCTTTCTTTAGGATTGTCTCTTCTCATTGAACTTTTTCCACATCTCCCCTTCTCTAGCGGCAGGGAAGAAATACTTATAGAAGATGACCCAACGTGGCATTGATGCCAAAGCTTGGACAGCTATCGCAACTGAATTGACGAGTCGCTGGTCGTTAACCGAAGTCACTAGTGTCAACTATCGTTTTGCGGTGGTAGTGCGACCACAGATGGTCCTAACTGATATTCGCAAGACCATTTTGGCAGGTGATTCGTCGAGCCACGCTAGCAGCGGCAGCAACTTTGTAGCAGCAACATCCTTTCTGATCGTTGACTATGGTCACCAATAGCAAGTGTCTACCGTGTTGGCGTCTCTGCACTGGCCAGGCTGTCACAACTGTATTGGAGGGTTCCTCTACCGTAATTGGTCGTGCTCTAGTCCTCGTGGGGCTTTGCTTCACGGATGGGCCTAGCTTGGAATTGGGTCAGCCCACAACACAGTTGGACCCATCACTTTTATATAAACATTTTTGGTACAAGGAATAACAATGAAGAAACAATAAAAATTAACAATTGAGAAAATTTCATTGATTGACAAAGAAATAATAAAAATTAACAATTGAGAAAATTTAATTGATTGAAAAAATAAAATATGTGCAATATTTTTAGGCCAAGTACGATGCAAATAATTATCTACTTGTAATTTTCAAAAATATACAAAATAAAAAAATTCTTATCAATTGGAAATAAAAATCCACAGCAATACCTAAACTAAGAAAATATCTTAGAGCATTGCAACTTCTCACGCCAATGGCGTCGACCCTACTTGACATGTATATTTATATTTATATTCTCAAGTTCTTACTCAATGACCATGGCTTACATTTGTCTTATAAGAATATCTTTTGTTCTCATTCCAAGCATTCTACATCTGTATAGTTGGGATATTTAACATGACTTTTTGGGGGTCTTCACAAAGGTAATTAACATGATTAACTGCAAATAAGATCGAAAAATAAATTGGGATTCCTAAGTTAAAAAAATAGAAAGAAAATCACTTTTATTTAGATTTAAGCACTTTTAAAATATTTTTTCGGAATAGCATAATAATATACTCAATAATCAAGTCATGAGATCAAACCATATACATACTATATATTAAACCATCCATCTAACTACTCTAAATTTTAGAAGTAAAAATTTTATATTCTGGGTAGTTCTTTTACTATATTATTGCCAGAAAATGGAACAATATAACATCAGAACTCAGAAGTGGAGTAACGTATATCCAAGAAATTTGGCACAAATCGATGATGCCATTGCCCATGAGAAACACCACCTGGTCCCTACATTGACATTCATTCATGACATTGTTGAAATATTATGACTAATAGCATTGTTAGCAGAAATTGTACCATAGATATTATCACTCACATTCTTAGCAAAAAAATCTCTAGTAATTAAGCTCATATTCGGATAGTTTCACTTCACATTACTTGAATTCATATCTGTAAAATTCAATATTGCTATGAATGACTTAGGATTATTATTAACTACCTTGAGAATTAAGATCTATATTATATGCATGGGTATATGATGCACAAAATTAGGAAATTCAATAAATGAAAATTTTAGGGAATAAGAGCCAATTACCTTTCTTCTTTATCATCTCCACAACAAGTTGCTTGTTTCTGTGACAGATCCTTCAAACACTTTCTTCAACAGTTAAGCCATTCAAAAATATTAAGGTGCGTCTTTTTATAACCCAGAGAAGGAATATTAGATTCCTTTGAGAAACATGAGACTGCTGAAAACCAAAACAACAAATAAATTAAACTTGTGCCTAATTTTGACTTATTGTAAAACAGAAGAAAAAAAATAAAAAAAAGAAGTGGGTACAATTAAATCTTGAGGTTTCCTTGTAACGTTGGCCATCATCCAAGGTATCAACAGCCAAACCCTCAACCTAAAACCTCCATTTCAGATTGACGATGCATACCTTTAACATTGATGACAAGCTCTATGCAATGCTCTATGCAATGCAGATGTGGGAAGAATTTTAAGCTCCTCTACTATTTTCCACAGCCATGAAACCGGCTGTAGCCAGCAGCCATCCTAAGCTGTTTCTTGGGCAAGGAACAAATCCTAAGTTGCATCGTTGATCATGTTCCTCACAGCCTGAAAATATAGAGCTGTTAGCACAAAAGGGACTTTTTGGCTGGCAAGAATTTTGATTACAAGTTTTTTTGTCCTCCTTTTCTTGCAAATTTGAGTTTTTGATTTTGTAAAAGTAAATCTAGAAAAATTTCAGCATTTAAACTGGTTTCACTTATTTACAAAAAAAAAAAAGGTAAATTTCATAAATAATAAAAGTCATGGAGTTGAAAATAATTGGGACAACTTTTTAAGATATTTTTATTTGATTGTGAACTTTTATTTTTTTATTGTTATTCCACAAATGTATTCCATATTTATAGCACTTTAGCCAAAAGTTTGGCAAATTTAAAGGGTGTTCTTTGACTCTCATAAGAAAGAAAAATTCTACAATATTGACTGAATCATTACTTTAAACTGAAAAGGAGATTCGCAAGTTTTTGGTGCACAAAATAACAAACAATGTAAAAACTAGACTTTAGGATGATGAAATACATTTAAAATGTCTCTTCAGATGCTATATCATCTGGAATGAATCTGTCCAGAGAAATTCTAGAAAAAGCATGACTTCGGCATCATGCAACTACCCGCTAAGCTTTTAAGACTCATACTGCTTTAGTAAATGGGTATTATGAATTTATCAACCATAAGCAAAATATTTTAAAAATACAGATTAAAGTAAAGATCTCAGAATGAATTGTACCAACTTTTGAGCATCATATACCCCTCTTTATTTTATAATTACCATTTCAATGTCGCTGCAATATATCTTCTACCAGCCATGTCTATGAAAACTGTGTGGTCTTTTATGCAACTGAAAAATTTGGCAAATAGTAAGAAGCCAATTAGAGACTTCAAAAGGAGAAAATAATACTATAACCACGATGATAAAGAACTTCGTAAATGGTCACTTACACATTTGGTTGATGCTTATATGGTTCAAAAGTTGACCTTTAGATAATTTAAAAATCAATAGCAAAAGAATTACATGCCTCCATGTTACGCAAGAATCTATTAAGAGGTAATGACAGTTCTGTATAAGAACAACAATCTGGTTGATACTATTAAGCTATCTATCAAGCTTTAAAAGGGAAGACACTAAATTACCAACAAATGGTGTGTGAACAAACAAAAATCTCTGCCTTCGGTACAAGGTTACAAATATACTAGCTAAAGTATTAATCATAACATCAAATAGTGCAAGACTCAAAGCACATCACAACCAAGCACGATCAAACTTCGGTTAAAAGAATGCCAAGCAAACATTTTATAATAATGCCCAACAAATAGACAGCTATGGAGAAAAATCAGAAAGCAGCACAAATTTCAAAAAAAAACCTATTCGGGTGAATTTAATTCCCTATGCTTCCAACAAATAAAATTGCTGTATATGATAAATCCTAAACATGGGAGTCCGTAATGAAATTGCAATGCAATTAATTAGATATCCAACCATTCTTAATAATGAGAGAGAATCCAAACATGACACAGAGAAATCCAAGGCAGAGGCTCTGAAATGAGAAAGTAAGTTAATTAAATTTACATGCGGTGAAACGAGGCTAAGTAGGAGAACAATGGACACTACTGTTGATGATGCACCAATCCATATTGTGCATAATGAGACCAAAAGGGGAGGGACATGACTTGCGAAAAAAGGACTATAGAAAGAAGCTGTGGGTGTACAATCTACATTTTTTGTTTCTGAATCCAACCCAGATGAGCAACTTATACCAAACACTTAAAACAAGTTACAATGAAAGAATAACACCCCAATGAGACTCCTCTTGGAGTTACAGAACACACATACGATACTTAGTCCGGGCAATGGAATAAAAATCTGAATCCTTATCAAAAGAAAGGACAGAAGCATAAAAAAAAATCCCGAGTTCAGTTTCTTACCTATGCGTCAAATGTCCCCCTCTTCTACCCACCAAGTAAATTGAAGAATTCTGATAATGACGATGTAACGAGACTTCCACTATGAAGGAGAGAGAGAAAATGATCCGATGACACTGATTATCAATTGTAAGAATTTGTACAATTTGAGTGATACCAGTTGTAAGAAAATGTCAAGAATGACTTAGGGCATTCAAGTTGTAAGAAAGCAACCCCTAAACAAAAACTTCCAAAACCCTAAAACCCCCGTAGAAATCGACACTAACCTCTAAAATCGTAGCACAACATCCGCAATATCTTCATCGCCATAATCTCTTTCTGCTGGCCAGATATACCGCAGGCAACCACAATCCTCCTCTCTCTTATCAGTTACTCCATGAGGGGTCAAGGCTCAGGAAATTGACGAAACATTGGAGGAGATCAGATGAGAAGTACAAACCTTAGAGGTTTTCTTGAACGTCCTCCGGTGGCCGAGCCCTCGAGCCTTCATCTTCTTCACCACCAGCCAACCAACCCGCCATTGAGAGTCGGAGAGAGAGCAGAGGACTTATATACTGGAGTAGGTTGAATTTTGTAACGGCTCTTTCAGTTAACGCAGTTTTGACACTATTTCCTTTTCTGTTCCCGCACCGTTGTTGGCTGTCGTCCAACAAAGCGCGTCTTTTTATGCCTTTAACCTATTTTTTAAGGCAGGATTAAATTAGCAAAGTATTTTTTATCTAATTAAATTATTTGATCATCTTCTAATTTTATTTTTTAAATTTATATTATATTTCAGTAATATAATAAATTTAAAATGATGTTTATAAAAATATAAAGTTGATACGACTTAGATTCANAAAATATAAAGTATTAGAGATTTGTTTTTACTTTAATTTCAATATAATTTTAGGTACTTGCAAACAAGTTTTTTTTTAACCCTTTTCATGAAAAAAATGCAATTAGATTCCTTTTTATAACCCAGAATAGGAAATTAGATTCCTTTGAGAAGCATGAAAACTGCTGAAAACCCAAACAATAAATAAATTAAACTTGTGCCAGATTTTGACTTATTGTAAAACGGAAGAAAAAAATAAATAAATAAGTGGGTACAATTAAATCTTGAGGTTTCCATGTGACGTTGGTCATCATCCAAGGAATCAACAACCAAACCCTCAACCTAAAACCTCCATTTCAGATTGACGATGCATACCTTTAATATTGACGACAAGCTCTATGCAATGCAGCTGCGGGCAGAATTTTAAGCTCCTCTTCTATTTCCCACAGTCATGAAACCGGCTGTAGCCAGCGGCCATCCTAAGCTGCTTCTTGGGCAAGGAACAAATCCTAAGTTGCATCGTTGATCATGTTATTCACAGCCTGAAAATATAGAGTTGTTAGCATGAAAGGGACTCTTTGGCTGGCAAGAATTTTGATCACAAGTTTTTTTCCCTCCTTTTCTTGCAAATTTGAGTTTTTGATTTTGTGGAAGTAAATCTAGTAAAATTTCAACGTCTAAACTGGTTTCACTTATTTACCAAAAAAAAAGGTAAATTTGATAAAGAATAAAAGTCATGGAGTTGAAAATAATTGGGACAACTTTTTAAGATATTTTTATTTGATTGTAAACTTTTATTTTTTTATTGTTTTTCCACAAATGTATTTCATATTTGTAGTAATTTAGCCAAAAGGTTGGACAATTCTAATAGCATTCTTGGACTCTCATAAGAAAGAAAAATTCTACAGCATTAATTGAATCATTACTTTAAACTAAAAGGGAAAAAGAGATTTGCAAGTTTTTGATGCACAAAATAACAAACAATATGAAAACTAGACTTTAGGATGATGAAATACAACTAAAATGTCTCTTTAGATGCTACACCATCTGGAATGAATCTGTCCAGTGAAATTCTAGAAAAAAGTATGACTTCGGCATCATGCAACTACCCACTAGGCTTTTGAGACTCATACTGCTCTAGTAAATGGGTATTCTGAATTTATAAACCATAAGCAAACTACTTTAAAAATATATATTAAAGTGAAGATCTCAGAATAAATTGTACCAACATTTGAGCACCATATACCCTCTTCAGTTTATAATTACCATTTCAATGCCGTTGCAATATATCTTCTACCAATAGGTTCAAAATAAGTGCCAGCCATGTCGACCAACACTGGGTGGTCTTTTATGCAACAGGAAAATTTGGCAAATAGTAAGAAGCCAATTAAATACTTCAAAAGAAGAAAATAATACTATAACCATGATGATAAAGAACTTCGTAAATGGTCACTTGCACATTTGGTTGACGCTTATACGGTTCAGAAGTTGACCATTAGATAATTTAAAAATCAATAGCAAAAGAATTACATGCCTCCATGTTACCCAAGAATCTATTAAAAGGTAATGACAGTACTGCATAAGAACAGCAATCTGGTTGATACTATTAAGCTGTCTATCAAGCTTTAAAAGGGAAGGCACTAAACTAACAACAAATGGTGTGTGAACAAACAAAAATCTCCACCTTTGGTACAAGGTTACAAATATAGCAGCTAAAGTATTAATCATAACATCAAACAGTGCAAGACTCAAAGCACATCACAACCAAGCACAGTCAAACTTCGGCTAAAAGAATGCCTAGCAAACATTTTATAATAACGCCCAACAAATCAACAGCTATGGAGAAAAATCAGACAGCAGCACAAATTTCAAAAAAAACCTATTCGGGTGAACTTAATTCCCTATGCTTCTAACAAATAAAATTGCTAAATGTGATAAATCCTAAAAACGGGAGGCTGTAAAGAAATTGCAATGCAATTAATTAGATATCCAACCATTCTTAATAATGAGTGAGAATCCAAACATCACACAGAGAAATCCAAGACAGAGGCTCCGAAATGAGAAATTAAGTTAATTAAATTTACATGCGGTGAAACGAGGCTAAGTAGGAGAACAATGGACACTACTGTTGATGATGCACCAATCCGTATTGTGCATAATGAGACCGAAAGGGGGGGGGGAATGGAGTATTACATATGAGGTGCGAAAAAGGGGCTATAGAAGGAAGTTGTGGATGTACAATCTACATTTTTTGTTTCTGAATCCAACCCAGATGAGCAATTTATACCAAACACTTCAAGACAAGTTACAGTGAAAGAATAACACCCCAATGAGACTCCCCTTGGAATTACAGAACACACATACGATACTTAATCCGGGCAATGGAACAGAATATCTGAATCCTTACCAAAAGAAAGGACAGAAGCAAAAAAAAATTTTTAAAAAAATCCCGAGTTCAGTTTTTTACCTATGCGTCAAATGTCCCCCTCTTCTACCCACCAAGTAAATTGAAGAATTCTGATAATGACGATGTACGAGACTTCCACTATGAAGGAGAGAAAGAAAGTGATCTGATGACACTGATTATCAATTGTGAGAATTTGTACAATTTGAGCGATACCAGTTGTAAGAAAGTGTCCAGAATGACTTAGGGCATTCAAGTTGTAAGAAAGCAACCCCTAAACGAAAACTTCCAAAACCCTGAAACCCCCGTAGAAAACGACACTAACCTCTAAAATCGTAGCACAACATCCGCAATATCCTCATCGCCATAATCTCTCTTTCTGCTGGCCAGATATACCGCAGGCAACCACAATCCTCCTCTCTCTTATCAGTTACTCCATAAGGGGTCAAGGCTCAGGAAATGGACGAAACTTTGGAGGAGATCAGATGAAAAGTACAAACCTTAGAGGTTTTCTTGACGAGTTCTCGAGCCTCCATCTTCTTCACCGCCAGCCAACCAACCAACCCGCCATTGAGAGACGGAGAGAGAGCAGAGGACTTATATACTGGAGTAAGTCGGTCGAATTTTGTAACGGCTCTTTTGGTCAACGCGGTTTTGACACTCTATTGCCTTCCTGTTCCCGCATCGTTGTTAGCTGTCGTCCAACAAAGCGCGTCTTTTTCCGCCCTTAACCCTGTTTTTTAAGGCAGGATTAAATTAGCAAAGTATTTTTTTTATCTCATTAAATTATTCAATCTTCTTCTAATTTTATTT
>JAODPA010090898.1:0-23580 GCA_025585075.1 Nepenthes mirabilis | reverse complement strand
CACAATGATCATCTAATTTCGAACTCGTGTGTGATAAAATCATATATACCATAGGACCCAAAATGACAAGCATAACCCAAATAGGATCTCATCACAAAACTATCTGGACAATATCATACATAAGACCTACTCCACATATATCGTAAGGAAAGGTGACAAATCATGGCATAACCACAATGCCTAAAATGTACAACCCAACTTGTCTCGATACAAAGTCTTACTGATGTAATAGACTAGCTATTACATGTCCAATTACTGTTAGATCAGGACTAAATTTAGTGCCACATCCGAAACTGTTAGGTACAGGTATAGCTCCTTACTTTCTTTTGATGACGGCAGGAGAGGGGGACTGGCCAGATATTCCTTCAGCTCTTAGAAGGCGGCCTAGCATTTAGCCATCCATTGGAAGCTATTCACTTTTGTCTCTCTCAAGGCCTTGACTAAGGGGAGGTATTTTTTTGCAGATTTTGTTAGGAATCGAAAGAGCATTGCAAGTTTTCCGGTGAGCCCCTAGACATCTTTCACAGTCCATGGTGGGTTCATATCCATGATTACCTTTTTCTTCTCGGGATTGGCCTCAATCACCCACTAATAGATGATGAAACTCAAGAATTTTTTAGAGGATATTCTAAAAACACACTTAGCTGGGTTCAACTTTTTGATGGACTGAACATAATCTCCCTTATTCCATCAATAATCATAATCATAACCAGAATAAAATTTAACCTGCGTCATAATATAAAAACAATCCACACTTCTATTACAACATACGCAGGATTTACCTTTTTGCCACAACATCAGTGGTTCCAACCCTGAATTATTAAATTATATTTCCAAGTTTAACAAGAGATGCCAACTAGGAATTAAAAATAATCAAACCACAATGACCTGCGAAAACACATAATATCCATAGATATACACAGCGGAAACATATATGTAGGAATGTCTGCAAAATAGTCCATAATACAACAAAATTGATCCATCAATGGATATACAAGTCAAAATCATCATCTATGGCCTAAGCAACCTTCAATCTCTATTCTTTCTCGTCAAGTATCAGCTCATGCTCATCTAAATGTAAGAAAAACAGTAAAGAGTGAGCCAACTGTTCGGTAGTGCACTATAATGACATGGACATGCATATATACATTTAAAACATAGTAATAATTAATATTGGAAGGGATAGGTGTAAGGAACGGATATCTAAAATATAGTTAAAACATAGTTAATTCTATTAATTAAATTGATATAACTAAATTTGGGATAAGTAAAATTGAGAAAAGTAAAAAATTAGCCTTAGTGCAGCAAATAGTATAGTTGGGCTCGCTGCTGACTTAAGGCTAGCAACAAGAGCCAAAAATAGATTGTTCTGAAAAGGCCTACGCATATCGCTCGCTCGAGCCTAAAGGAGGGCACTAATTTCAGTAGCTTCTGTGCATGCCGCTCGCTCTAGTGAGATGGAGGGCGCCGATTTCAGTGTAGGTGCTCTCGAAGCGTGTGAGCTTGAACTGCGATCGCTAGGTGCTCGAGCTTGAGTCCGAAATTCTGCCATCGACCTAATTTCATTTTGTTTTTAAAAGGGGAAGGAGAGAGAGAAAAGCAGGGCACGCACGAGAACAGTGAAGAAAGGAGAGGAAAAGGGAAGAAAAGGAGAAAAAAGAGAGAGATTTTGGCCATTCTACTCCGATCCAAATAAGAATAACGGTAGATTGGGTTAAGGTAAATATACCTCAGACCTTGTTTTTTATTTTTATTGCTTTTGAATATCTCCATTTTGGTATTTATACTTTAAAACCCCCCATTCCCAATGATTTATTACGATTAATGTGTATTCTTTGCAATTTCTTGGTTAGATTTTAAGTTTATGTTTATATATGATGATGTATAGTTTTGATTATGTCATTTGATATGTGATTTGTATTCGATTTATGTCCGGATAGTTTGCCTCAAACCCTAGCTCAAAAATTTGGGAATGTTTGGTTCAAAAATTTTGAGAAATGTGATGGAAATGTTGTTTGACCTATTGTTAAGCTTGTTAGACGTATTGTATCTAAAATTTTTGTAAAAAGGTATACTGTTAAAACTTTTAAGATAATCTGAAGCAATCTAAAGGATTATTTGTATGAATTTGAATGGCCCTTGAGGCATGATAAGCAAAGAACTAAGAAATGAGATCAAGAGTACTTTTTATTTTGTTCTATTCAGTTAAATCAGTAAAAATCGGATGTAAGACTGTTGTACGGTTAGATAAGGTTCTCTGACATGCTATAGAATGTTACGATGGTAATCGAGGATAACTCCGTCCATGGAGTAATACGTGGTCCGCTCTTCCTTGGGGGCATTACTGTGTGGAGGATAGGTTCTGAGTCTAACATGCCTTCGGGAGGTAATACTGTATCTGATCCTATTAGAAGGGATATTTCTGTTCTATTTTTAGCCTCTAATTGTGTAAAAAATATAATCTATCATCGATTATTCACCCCCTCAATTAGTAGGGTCTACTAGTTTGATCTTTCGAATAGTAAAATTGAATTCTTAAGAACATACAGAGTTTGATACCAATATATGACTTCTGATACATGTTTATATTGATTTATGTTTCCTCTTGTTTCCATATACATATCTGTTCTTCAGACATTCCATAGATTTTGCTTTATTGTACTTATATTCTACATGAAAGAATTTCACTTGCATCTTTTATGGTACATTATTGGGTTTCGACTCACTCTTACTATTTTTTCATCCAGATGAGATAGCAGAACTGATTCTGGACGAGCAAGAATAGATAAAGCCCGACAAAGAAGATTTTTAGGAGCCTCAAGACCTGTTGAAGATTTTGGGAGTTTTGATAGCTTGAATGTAAATGACTAACTTATGGATGAAAATTGTAAATTTATGGTCTTAGCACATTTTGTATTTTATTAGAACAATATTTATACTTCTGTAGGTTTATATTATAAACATAATTCTGCTTTCGCTATCTATTTTTTGGATTTGTACTGATTCTAAACGACATCTCTTGTCTGATTGTGATGTAGCGGATTGGAATGTTGAACTGGAGCCATGGATGTATATATATATGGCATCTGAATGATCCTGTGTTATGCTATGATTATATGTTGAGGCCTTTTCTCTGTATGCTTGTCCAAGTTGTATAAATTTTAAGTTATTTGTATTGATTTTTGTCTAATTTTAAAAAACCCTCTACCTAATTTTTTCTGTAGGAATATTATATTATTTTATGATGGGCATTAGTTTGTCTACATATTGACAAAATTTGTAAAAAAAAAGAGTCTTTTCCGTCACAGCTAATATCAGAGAAATGATATGCCTTAGGATTGATCGATTTTAAAACGAAAGCATAGGTTTAAATTTAAGTAGGGATAGGTCGAGGATAGTTGGGATTAGATAGGGTGTTTAGGTGTTAACCCTTAGGCTAGTCCTAAATTATGTTGAATTACCGTTGACCCCTCAACCTGATTTCTTGAGGTTTATTAATGTTGTAATGTTTTTGATTAAAAGATATAAAATGGCGAGTAGAAGGGGCAGAAGAAATGATCGTGGAGGCACTAGTATACCCTTGGATTGTGAGGCGGAATATATAAACTTGTTGGGAAGATTGACAAATATCATAGAGTCGATGGAGTAGTGCCACATGGCTCAGGTCCCTGCACCAAAGCCAATTCTGGTAAATCCTGCCACTACAGCTTATGATAAGTTCACGGTGGAGAGAGCGCCTGAATTCTTGGGAGAACCAGATTCAATAAAAGCGGATATTCAGATCCGGAGAATGAAGAAGATATTTATGGAGATCCAGTTTACTGATTGTGAGAAAGTCACTTTTGTGGCCTACAAGTTGGAGGACGAAGCCGATAGTTGGTGGTCCATGAGAAAAAGGGCGTTAGGAGTGCCCGACGATAATATTACTTGGGATATGTTTGAAGAGTCGTTTATGGAGAAATACTTCCCTTCGAGCCTCCGGGATTAGAAAGAACAAGAATTTATGTGGCTTAGGTAGAAAAATTATACAGTGGTGGAATATGATGCGAAGTTCATTAAATTATCCCGATACACCCGTATATTGTTGAGGATGAATTGAGAAAGGAAAAGAATTTTTAGCCGGGACTAAGAAATGATATTAGAAGGCAATTTGTGATTCAAAAACTCCAAAAGTATGTTGATATCTTAGATCGAGTCCTAATATATGAGCAGGAACTAGAGACACAAAAGTTTTTCACTAAAAGAGCCACTAGCCCGGCAAGTTTTAGCACAGGATCAAATGTAGTGCCTTTAGAACCATCCAAAAAGGCAAGGATAGTAGACAAGGATAAGAGCATCATTGAAGTTCGGTCAGTGACTGGTTCTCAGGTATCAGTTGCTGATTGCGTTTTATGTGGGAAGAGGCATGAGGGACATCATTGTCATAGGGCAACAAGAGCTTGTTTTAAATGTGGACAATAAGGCCATCAGATTAAAGATTGTCCATTACCCTAGAGGCTGGAAGCAAAGAAGCCTACTGTCTCAGCTAAGACTTTTACGGTGACTGTTCAGGACACGGAGGCATTTCCAAATGTGGTTGAAGGTACTCTTGTTTTGGCTTCTATTTTATTTAATTTTGAGTCTATGCATTCTTTTATTTTCTCATGATTTGCATGCCACATTGTATCTGCCCTGCAAATTCTGGATTATTCATTAGCTGTATCGATGCCAACTGAATCCTTAGTAGTTATTGATGTTATGTATCCGAAATGTGTGGTGGAGGTGAATAGGAGATGTTTGACTGTAAAGTTGATATTGTTGAATATGGGTGACTTTGATGTTTTCTTGGGGATAGACTGGTTAGCAAAATATTATGCCAGTATCGACTGCGTTCAAAAAAAGGTGTGTTTTGATATTCCTGGAGTGGAACCCTTCTTCTTTCAAGGCATTAAGAGAAAGGAGATGCCTGTATTGATTTCTACTTTGAACGCCAAGCATTTGATAAAAAGTGGATTCCAGGTTTATCTAGCATATGCCAGCACCATTGGGAGTCAAAGTGTGCCGAGAAAAGACATTTTGGTTGTTTGTGATTTTAAGGATGTGTTTCTAGAGGAGTTGCCTGGGTTAGCTCCTCACTGGGAGATTGAGTTTGAGATTAATGTTATTCCAGGTGCTATTCTGATTTTTAAAGCACTTTATCGTATGGCACCCATTGAATTGAAAGAACTGAAATTACAATTGTAAGAATTATTAGAGAGGGTTTCATTAGACCGAGTGTGTCTCCGTGGGGTGCACCGGTACTGTTTGTGAGGAAGAAACATGGGTTCTTACAATTGTATGTGGATTATCATGAACTAAACAAGATCACAATTACAAATAAATATCCATTGCCGCGTATCGATGATTTGTTTGACCGGTTACAAGGATCTCGGATGTTTTCAAAGATTGGTTTGAGATCCGGGTATTACTAGTTGTGGATAAAGTAGGAGGATGTGGCCAAGACTGCTTTTCGCACGGGGTACAGCCACTACGAATTTCTTATGATGCCATTTGGTCTTACGAATGCCCCTATTGCTTTAATGGACCTAATGAATCGGGTATTCTGGCAATATCAGGATAAGTTTATAGTGGTGTTTATTGATAATATTCTAATATATTATAAGAGTTATGAGGAGTATGAAACTTACTTGAGGATAGTACTCCAAGTGTTTCATGGGGAGAAACTGTATTATTGTGAGAAATTGTATACTCAGCTAAATAAATGTGAGTTTTGCTTAGAGGAAGTAATATTTTTCAGACATGTGATTTTAAATGGAGGTATTATTGTAGATCCAAAGAAGATAGAGGCCGTTACTAATTGGAGTAGGCCTACAACAATAACAAAAGTCTAGAGTTTTCTTTGCATGGCCGAGTATTATCGGTAATTTGTAGAGAATTTTTCACAGATTGCTATACCCTTGACCCAGTTAACGAAGAAGGAAGCCAAATTTGATTGGACTGAGGAATACGATCAGAGCTTTCATGAATTGAAGGATCGCCTAATGACCGCTCCGATGCTGACTATTCCGAAGGGATTGGGCGGTTTTGAAGTATATTGTCACGCCTCCAAGGTGGGTTTGGGTTATGTATTGATGCAAAATGGCAAGGTAGTAACTTATGGGTCTTGACAGCTGAAAGTGCATGAAAAGAATAACCCAACTTATGATCTGAAATTAGCTACTGTTGTGTTTGTCTTAAAAATTTGGAAACACTATCTTTATGGTAAGAAGTTTCTTGTTTATTTTGACCATAAAAGATTGAAGTATTGGCTCTTAAGAAGGAGCTTAATATGACGCAGAGGAGATGGGTTGATTTTCTTAAGGATTATGACTGTGAAATTCAGTATAAACCTGGAAAAGTCAATGTGGTTGCAGATGTTCTGAGCCGTCAATCAGGCTATGTGGTGAGGTTACAAATTAAACAGATGGAGATATTAGATTACTTGAAACAATGTGATATCTAATGATATATATGAGGTAACCGGATGCTTTTATCATACCTTTAGATTCAACCGGAGGTGATTAATGAGGTTAAGAAAAAGCAGGTAAATGATTCTTTCCTTATGGATATTGTGGGTGATTTAAATAAGTACTCCAGAATTGATTTCAATGTCCGAGCTGATGGAATATTGAGATTTAAGATCATTCATGTGTGCCGAATGATAAGGAGTTGAAGGAGAAAATCTTGAAGAAATCTCACCGATCCTGGTATACAATTTATTCGGGGATGAATAAAATGTATCAAGATTTGAAGAAAATATTTTGGTGGAGGAACATGAGGAGAGATATTATGGCTTGTGTGGAGAAATATCTTGTGTGCTAACAATTGAAAGCTGAAAGGAGAAAACCATATGGGTTATTGCAACTGATGCCGATCCCGAGTTAGAAATGGGAGGATATTACGATGGATTGTTTGTTGAGTTTGCCAAGGACTCCCAAGAACCATGACGCCATTTGATTTATTATTGATCGGCTGACTAAATCAGTTCATTTCTTTACAATCAGAACGATATATTCTCGTGATGAATTGGCCCAATTGTATGTGAATGAAATTGTTAGACTTCATGGTGTGCCTACTTTAATAGTGTCAGATAGGGATCCTCGTTTTGTTTCGAGATTTTAAAAAATTTTGTATAAGCAGTTGGGGATGGAATTGAAATTCAATACAACATATTATCCCTAGACTGACGGTCAATCAAAGTGTACAATTCAAATCCTAGAGGATATGTTAAGGGCTTCTGTGTTAGTTATGAAGGAAACTTGGGATAATTATTTGGCCCTAATAAAGTTTGCCTACAATAATGGTTATTAGGCGAGTATAGCCATGGCACCTTTTGAGGCACTATATGTGAGGAAGTGTAGATTGCGGAATCATTGGAAGGAGATTAAAGATAAAAGAATTTTGGGTCCCGAGATTGTTAGAGAAACAGCGGAGAAGATTAAACTGATCCACGGGAATTTAAAAGTTGCTCAAAGTAGGCAGAAGAGCTATGCAGATCGGAGGAGGTCAGAATTGAGATTTGAGGTGGGTGACTATGTCTTTCTAAAAGTGTCATCGTCTAAGAGAACATTCACATTTGGGGTGAAAGGAAAACTAAAGCCACGGTTCATTGGCCCTTTTGAGATTTTGGAGAGGATCAGAAAAGTGGCTTACAAGTTGGCATTACCATCTAATTTGGCGGATGTACACGATGTATTCCATGTATCAGTGCTTCAAAAGTATGTCCACAATCCCATGTATGTTATTGAGTTCGAGCCCTTGACAATTGAAGAGGATTTATCCTATGTTGAGGAGCCAATGCGGATTTTGGATCGGAAGGATCAGATACTGTGTACGAAGACTATTCCCTTGGTGAAAGTGTTCTGGAAGAATCACTCACTCGAAGAAACAACATGGGAGCACGAGGAGGAGATCCGGAGCAAATACCCCTATTTATTTCCTTGAAGTATATAGCTTCATTAAATTTTGAGGACAAAATTTTATAAGTGGGTGAGGATTGTAAGGTATAGGTATCTAAAATATAGTTAAAATATAATTAGTTTTAGTAATTAAAGTGATAAAACAAAGTTTGGGATAAGTAAAATTGAGAAAAGTGTGAAATTGGCCTTAGTGCAATAAGTAGTAGAGTTGGGCTCGCTGTTGCTCAAGCTCAGCAGCGAGAGCCAAAAACAGATTGCTTTGGAAAGGTCCACGCACTCCGCTTACTGGAGCGCAAAGGAGGGCACCAATTCCATTAACTTCTGCGCATGCCGCTCGCTCGAGCGAAATGGAAGGCATCGATTTCAGTGTAACTGTGCTCGAAGCGTGCTTGCTAGGTGCTCAAGTGCGAGCTCAAAATTTTGCCACCGACCTGATTTCGTTTTGTTTTTAAAAAGGGAAGAAGAGAGAGAAAAGTAGGGCACGCATGAGAACAGCGAAGAAAGGAGAGGGAAAGGGAAGAAAACGAGGAAAAAGATGAAAATTTTGGTCATTCCACTCCGATCCAAGTAAGAATGATGGTAAATCGGACTAAGGTAAGTTTACCTCGGACCATGTTTTCCATTTTTATTGCTTTTGAATATCTCCATTTTGGTATTTATGCTCTAAAACCCCCATTCCCAAAGATTTGTTACAATTAATGTGTATTCTTTGCGATTTCTTGGTTAGATTTTAAGTTTATGTTTATATATGATGATGTATAGTTCGAATTTCGTCGTTTGATGAGAGATTTGTATTCGATTTATGTCTGGACGGTCTGCCTCAAACCCTAACTCAAAAATTTGGAAATGTTTGTTTTAACAATTATGAGAAATGTGATGGAAATGTTGTTTGACCTATTGTTAAGCTTGTTGGACATTTTGTATCTGAAAATTTTGTAAAAAGGTATACTATTAAAAATTTTAAGATATTTTGAAGCAATTTGAAGGATTATCTGTATGAATTTGAATGGCCCTTGAGCCATGATAAGCTATGAACTAAGAAATGAGATCAAGAGTACTTTCTGTTCAGTCCTGTTAAGTTAAATCAGTAAGAAATCAGACCTAGAACTGTTGTACAGTCAGATAAGGTTCTCCGACATACCTTAAAATGTTACAGTGGTAATCAAGGATAATTTTATCAATGGAGTGATACGTGGTCTACTCTTCCTTGGGGCATTACTATCTAGATGATAGATTATGAGTCTAACCTGCCTTCGGGAGGTAATACTATATCTGGTCCTGCTAGAAGGGATATTTCTGCTCTGTTTCTAGCCTCTGATTATGTGTGAAATACAATTATCCTCGATTATTCGCCCCCTCGGCTAATAGGGTCTACTAGTTTGGTCCTTCGAATAGTAAAGTTGAATTCTTAAGAACATACAGAGTTTGATACCGATTTATGACTTTTGATACATATATATATTGATTTATGCTTTCCTCTTGTTTCCATGTATGTCTTTGTTCTTTGGACATTCCCATAGATTTTGCTTTATTGTGCTTATGTTCTACATGAAAGAATTTTACTTGCATACTTTTATTGTACTTTGTTGTATTTCGACTCACTCTTGCTATTTTTTCCCTCCAGATAAGATAGCAGAGTTGATTTTGGATGAGTAAGAATAGATAAAGCCTAGGAGCCTTTAGAACAGTTGAAGATTTTGGGAGTTTTGATATCTTGAATGTAAATAACTAACTTATGGATAAAAATTGTATATTTATGGTCTTGGCACATTCTGTATTTTGTTGAAATAATATTTATGCTTCCATAGATTTATATTATAGATATAGTTCTGCTTTCGCTATCTATTTTTTTAAATTTGTACAGGTCCTAAATGACATCTCTTGTCTGAATGTGATGTAATGGATATGAGTATAATGGATATAATATACAATATTATATTATTTTATGTTTGGCATTAGTTTGTCTGTATATTGCCGAAATTTATATAAAAAAATCTATTCCGTCACAATAGGAGTCATATATATAATACAGAGACATAAAAACAATGTGTGGGCATAAAATCATGGATAAAAATCCTGTCTTAGTTCACTTTATTTTCTTTACTGGTTTTCTTTATTCATCTTACTCATAAAAGTATGTTGAAAATATAAAACACATATTAACCTCCTTATCTTTTGGGACCAAGGCTAGTAGGCTATACTAGTTAAAGGAGCGGATAATCGAGGATAGGATTATATTCACACCATATAATTTAAGGCCTTGGTTTTTCCTTATTTACATCTCGAATATAGGATGGATTATGTTCACTTTACACAATCAAAGATCTTGTTTCTTATCCTCCCTATTATGCCTTGAGAAAGGCAGTCTACATTTCACTCTATAGACAGAGCCAAACACCGCTTTTCTTCCCCTGCAGATGATAGGAGCTATCCTTAATTACTACTGTAATATCCTAAGGTATGTCAGAAAATATTACCTATTGAATAACAACCATTGGTCCAATTTCCTACTTATTTTAGCTTAGAAAACTCTACATTTCTTCTTAGTCTTACATAATTTCTCACTTTTGGAGAAAAAAGTCACACTTTCATATTTGCTTTCAATGCATAATACTAGTTTTTCGACCATAAACATAAGTCCCATGAATTTTACAAAATATATATTTAATATAATTTAATTCTTCAAACTTTATTAACTAAAATTCGAATTTAGGTTCCTAGGATTTTGACCATATCGAGAATATCCATAAAAATCTATAAAATGAGCAATTTTCACACTTTTGGCCTGTATACTTAACATACGGAGCACATTGGAAGGAAATTTCACACATTTAAATGACTAAACATAATTACCCGGACATGTGAAGCATCATACATGAAATACACATGATAAAACATTATAATAACTAGGAAATCATAGTATACATGGGTTAGGGTTTTTAATTTGTCACAATATTTCATCTAAATTTCAAAATTGGAAGAGAAATCGACAATTATGCACTATTTTCACACATTTGCTTCAAAATAAAAAAACAAATTAACATGTATGCACATTTAATACATGTATACTTTGAAATCTAGGCTTGGACGAGCATTTGAACAAAAATACCCGGAAGGAATAGTAAAAAATATGCAACAATAGAAAGAAAAGTATAGGAGTGTATTTGCTTCGATCCGATTTACAAGTTTCTTAACTAGCTTCACCTCGAAAACAGACCGGTGAGCTTCGATTTCCTCTTCTCTCTCTCCACCTTTGCACTCTCTCTCTCTCCTCTCTTCCTTTTTTCCACAAAAATGTTGAAAAGCTGATGTGCACAGGTATAAATACCTAGACTGTCACTCGAGTGCCAATTAAGTGTTCATCGAGCGCGACCCCACTAGAATTTGCGCTTGAGCTACGCTCGGGTACTACTCGGGCACAATGCTACTGGAAAATGTGCCTTGGGCGCGCTTTAGGTGCAGGTGCATTGGATTTTGGGCTCGAGCCTGTATCAGTCCTGCATCAAGCTCAGATTTAGCATTAGTTATTTGGGTCCAATTTTGACCCTTCTAACCCAAATGCTTCACATCATTTGACATCAATTTCAATTACATTATTTTAATTACTTGTAATTAATATAAGTTAGAAATTTGATCCTAACAATTCTCCCATCCTTTTAGAAATTTCGTCCTCGAAATTTCACAAACCTCAAAATTCAATAATTAAAGATATTTCTCATGAATTTCTTCTTCGAATTCCTAGATCACTTCTTTGATTGAATGATGTCTCCAAGAAACCTCAACTAATGAAATCATTCTAATTCTCAACACCTAATTCTCTTACCCAAAATTTTTTAACCGGAGCTTCAACAGAAGACTAAATTTTTATACATCCTCAACAACTCATTTCGATCCCATACTTACTTCCTTAGTCATTAATACATGGGTGTGGGATGCATCTTAACAATCCACCAAACTTGAAGGATAAACAAATCCATTGGCCACCTCTCCTACTTACTACAAAATCTCAAACAAACTAATAAGCCTCAACTTCAATCTTACTCTAAACTTGAAAAATAATCCTTCACCTTGAACCTCAAATCGGATCTTGAGATCTATGGGCTCACATGCTTTTGTTGTGTTACTTTGATCAAATATTTACTAATATCTCAAAAATATGCTTGCGACTATGTTTATTAGCCCATATCGGACACTTAGCATATTATCCATTAACCTGGAAAATTTCAAAAAATATCGATATAACTACTGCCAAGTCTATGATCATCAAATTAATGGAACACAATTAAAGATATAGATTTCGAGTACAAAATAATATATGAGTTGAAGTGTTAAATATTTAGAAAGTCTATCTTTCACCACAGAAAACGATGCTATTACACCTTGGGCCATCACCACAAAATTTAGGCACTTAACTTCTTCTCCGTCTATTCATTGGATAAGGCTATCTTCTATCGTATCGTTGAATGATCCACAATTGAAATAAACTCCAAACATTTTGACACAATCTAAGATCATCACCAAAACCTCAAAACTGAAATGCTTTACAATTTTACTATCTCTAGCATAACTTTCAAATTATGGAGTCTTCTAAATGAATCATCTAAATTTGCAACAAATGGCCGAACTCAATAGTTAATTTACAATTATCCACATAACGCCCCAAGTCCTTGCTGTCCGAATAACCCCGAACAATTTCCACAAAAATATCTCATTTCATAATTTCAATATTTTAAATACCACTCTTTCGTAAACAAAACATCCCATTTACTCAATTTTAAAGGTCTGCTTGTAGCTTATAACCCTAAAATTCCAACAATTTTCTCTACACGAAACATCCACCAACTATGGTCCATACTCACCACCCAAAGTCAATTCTTCCAAAATCATAACTGTACTCGGAGACATAGCATTGCCCTCCTCAATTCTTCTATTGGTAATAACACTTGCCTTCTCAACTGATGATAAATCTTATAAGCATAGTCATTCAACAACACCATCAACCTGCACTACCACTTAATTAACTCATCCTGACCAAAACTAAAACTCACCATCATAGTCCTTACGTGAAGCCATTCACTTACATGGCCGCATGATCGAGTACTATTTGCAAATTAGCTTCATCCAGCCTTTAGAATCAAATAAAATAATAACTATCTCCGGATAATTAGTACCTCTAAGTTCTCAAAGCGAAGACCTTAACAGCTAATTTTAAATCATAGGTAAAGTAATTCTGATCATAAACCTCCTATTGACTTAACCCAAAGACAACCACCAGGACACACTACATCAAACACGATCCCATATCTTCTTTGAAAGCATCACGACCAACCATAAATTTTCTTGATCCATCGGGGATCAATCCCATCAATATTGTCAATAATTCAACTTTCATCTCTTGAAAATTCTCCTTACACTTATTATTCCAACAAACACTAATTGCTTCCAAACTAAATGTCCCATGGACTCTACAATCCTTGAGGAACCCTCAACAAATTTCTTATTGAATTCAGCTAGACCAAAGAAACTGCACACGTTCGCGACATCAACCAGTCCTTCTTAATTTAATCATTGCTTTAACCTTCTATAGATCCACAATTATACCATAAGAAGACAGCATACCCAAAATAACACTTCTCCCAACCAAACTCACATCTTTATCTTAAGGTTGCCTTAGACACATTCCCTAATTTGTTCTTAGTTTAACATTACTCCCAATGAAGATTAATTTTAGGAAATATTGAGCCCTCACAATTTACTTAACAAATTGCCTATCAATTTCTGATATTTCCTTATCAAGTAATTGCTCTCTCAAACAATTTAAATCTCTAAAATTCCACAAATAGTTTTCCTCAATTCATCTTGCACACCTCAAGCATTAGAGCACCCCACGATAACACTTAGCCGACACCTCGTTAGGGGAATCTTTAAAAATCGGTACCAATTCAAGCATAACTCAATAGCAATTTCAATTTACCGATAAGAAAATAATCTAGGTTGATTCTCTATCCTAAGACATAGCCTTAGACACATCCTTAAATTTCCATAGCGCCTAAAAATCCTTTATGACCATAGAATGTCTCCTAGACATGATCACATATGCCAATAAATACGACACATATTATCATCAAATAATTTGTATAAAAAATGGAAATTACATACTATCATTTTCCCCTATCAAATTCCTCCTCAAAATTCTAAAGATTGGAACCCAAAATACAATATCAATCAGACTTATTGAAACAATTCACTACAACATATCCACTTGCCAACCAATCTGGTCCAAAATGATATAAAAGTCTAACAAGTTATATATATAAAATCAAATCTGCCAACCATCATATCTATCACCCAAGTTAGACATCTAAGGTGCACAATATCCATGATCCAAGAAAATCCTATAAGTATTGATAAAAATAATGCAAAGTCTAATCCTTGAATTGATAATTAAACATTGGAAACATAATCAAATACATAAACTGAAATACTAAGCAAAATTTAATTATTTTACCTTTCATCCTGATAGGCGATAGATCATCATCTTGTGCCATTATCATGAGACCTCGATCCTGAGCATTAGACTTCTTTGTCATCCATTCTTTGGTATAAGGACAATCCTTAATCATGTAGTTGATTTTCCCATAATTGAAACAAGCTCTTAATTTTTTATAACACGGCCTTCCTCCATGAAATTTTTCGTAATACAAATACACAGATGTTGATGATTGTGGGTCCAACACACCTGAGATTTTTTCACCTTTCTTTCTTCTCTTTGCTCGCTTTGTTTTTTTTGTATGACCGTTCTAATTTTGAATATTGGCCGAAATTTTAACCACCACGGTGAACTACTTTTTTCTTAAAGAATCCTTCCTTTTCCTTGTCCTTGCTCGGACTGGATCCATCAGGGCTTACAAATTCTGCTATCTTTTAGTTCTATCACTAAACAATTAGTTAGATCATCATACCTTAATTAACTAATCAACTTAAGGCCTTAACTAGAGATCAACGACATAAAATTTAAACTCTAACTAACTAAACCTAGCTTAAACCCATCTAAACCAAACCTAAATTTCTGCATTAAGATCAATCAATCTTAAGGCATATCCTTCTCTGATACCATTTGCGACGGACCAGACATAATCTCCCCTATTCCTTCAATAATCATAATCATAACTTGAAAAAAATTTAACCTGCAACATAATATTAAAACAATCCACACATCCATTACAACATACACAAGATTTATATTTTTTTCCACAACATCAGTGGCTCCAACTCTGAATTATTAGACTATATTTTTGAGTTTAACAAGAGATGCCAACTAGGAACCAAAAATAGTCAAACCATAATAACCTGTGACAGTACATAATATCCATAGATATGCATAGCAGTAACATCCATGTAGAAATATCTGCAAAATAGTCCATAATACAATAAAATTGATCCATTAATGGATATACAAGTCAAAATCATCATCTACGGCCTAAGCAACCTTCAATCTCTATTCTTCCTTATCAAGTATCGGCTCGTGTTCATCTGAAGGTAAGAAAAATAGCAAGAAGTGAGTCAAAAGCTTAACAGTGCACTATAATAACAATGCATGGGCATAAAATCATGGATAAAAATCCTGTCTTAGTTCACTTTAATTTCTTTACTGATTTTCTTTATTCATCTTAGTCATTAAAGAATGTTGGAAACATAAAACACATCTTAACCTCCTTATCTTTTGGGACTAGGGCTGGTAGGCCCTACCAACTAAATGAGCGGATAATCGCGGATAGGATTGTATTGACTATATATAATTTAAGGCCTTGGTTCTTTCTTATTTATATCTCGAAAATAGGATGGATTGTGTTCACTTTATACAATCAAAGATCTTGGTTCTTATTCTCCCTAATACCCCCCGAGAAAGGCAGTTTACATATCACTTTATAGATGAAACCAAACACCACTTTTCTTCCCCTGCGGATGATAAGAGCTATCCTCGATTACCACTACAACATCTAAGACATGCCAGGGAATATTACCCACTACATAACGATCATCGGTCAAGTTTCTTATTTATTTTAACTTAGGAAACTCTACATTTCTTCTTGGTCTTACATAATTTCTCAGTATTGGAGAAAAAAGTCATACTTTCATATTTGCTTTCAATACATACATGCTTGTTTTCCAACCATAAACATAAGTCCCATGCATTTTCAAATTATATATATAATATAATTTAATTCTTCAAACTTTATTAACTAAAATTTGAATTTAGGGTATGGGAATTTTGACAATATCGAGAATATCCATAAAAATCAATAAAATGAGCAATTTTCACACTTTCGGTCCATATGCTTAACATGCGAAGCACTTCGGAAGGAAATTTCGCACATTTAAAGGTCTAAACATAATTACCCGGACATGTGAAGTATTATACACGAAATACACATGATAAAACATCATAATAATTTGGAAATCATAGTATACATGGGTTAGGGTTTCCAATTTATCACATTATTTCATCAAAATTTCAGAATCGGAAGAGAAACTGACATTTATGTACGATTTTTGCACATTTGCTTTAAAATCAGAAAATAAATTAACATGTATACACATTTAATACATGTATACTTCAAAATCTTGGTTTGGAGGGCATTTGATCGAAAATAACTAGAAGGAATGGCAAGAAATAAGCAACAAGAAAAAGAAAAGTATAGGAGCGGACTTGCCTCGATCCGATCTACGAGTTTCTTAACTGCCTTCACCTTGAAAATATACCAGTGAGCTTTGATTTTCTCTTCTCTCTCTCTTCCTTCACGCTCTCCTCTCTTCCTTTTTCCCACAGAAATGGTGAAAAGCTGATGCACGGGTTTAAATACCCAAACTAGCACTCGAGTGCCAGTTGGCTCTCCTCGAGCATGACCCCATTGGAATTTGTGCTCGAGTGGTGCTCGGGTGTAACTTAGCTGCAATGCTACTGGAAAATGTGCCTCGGGCATGCTTCAGGCATAGGTGCAGTGGATTTTGGGCTCTAGCCTGCATAGGCCTGTATCAGGCCCAGATCAGCATTAGTCATCCGAGTCCAATTTTGACCATTCTAACCAAAATTTTTCACATCATTTGACTTTAATTTTAATTATATTATAAAAATTAATTATAATTAATATAAGTCAAAAACTCAATCATTACAAACTTCATCCGGTGCATCTAGAGCACTCCGAAGGCCTCACCGATGTCTCAAATTTAGTTGTCAGTGATTTTACTTTTGATGAGCATGTTGCCTATGTTTACCTCCATATTCTGGTCAATTTTGGTCTCAAATTTTTTATTCACGAGCCGCTGGTACGTGGCGCCTGCATACTTTAGACTAAAGAATATAATCCTATAGCAGTATGTCCCCTAATCCATTGTGAAAGAAGTGTGTCCATCCTTGAGATTCATCCGAATCTGGTTGTAATTCGAGTAGGCATCCATGAAATTTAACAACTCATATTCGGATGTGGAGTCCATCAGTAGGTCGATCCTAGGTAATGAGATGCTTCCCTTTGGGCATGTCTTGTTCACATTAGTGAAGTCGATGTACATTCACCACTTTTTGTTATTCTTATTGATGAGGATCACATTAGAGAGCCAATCCAAGAACTGGACTTCTCCGAGGAAGGCAACATCGAGCAACTTCTTCACTTCCTTCCGGATAACAATGAGTTTTTCAATGGAGTGGTTCCTCTACTTTGACCCGATGGGCTTGTGACAATGATCAAGACCCAACTTGTAGACCATTACTCCAGTTAGAATTCTTGACTTATTGATGGGAATCCATGCAAAAACATCGAAGTTTCCCTGGAGGAACATGATCAATTGATTGCACAGGGGTTTGGCAAGTGATCCCCCAAACTGTATGCTTCTCTCTAGATCACTGGGGTTCAGAGGGATGTGGTTTATCATCTCACCAAATTGGGCTTGTTGCAAAGTCGCCTCATCTCAATGATTGAAGTCCTTTGTCGGTTGGTCCAGAGTGGCTTGAGTGACTCGGGATATGTGATATGTCCAGTTAGTCATTGGGTCGTCCAGAACTTCTTTGATGCCACATATCGCAGGGAGTTTCATCTTCAGGTGTGGGGTTGATGTTACTTCCTCGAACACAATTAGGTAGGGTCAGCCCAGGATGGCATTATAAACTGAAGTTAGGTCAACAACTAGGAACATGAGCGTATGGGATGTCATCCTGGAATACATTCCCAAGGTGACCTCCAATTGGATGGTTCCCTAGATGGGCACTGTCTCATTGTTCCTCAGCCAATTTTAGTTCACTCTTTTTTAATCTAAGCTTAAAATATGCATCAAGTTAAAGCAAATCATGAAAACTTTTATTATCAATAAAAATCTATTTCAATTAGTAGTTGACCGTACAATTTGAAATGAGTACGGATAAATCAGAGGGTCAGAATAGGGAGTCATTACATATGCCATGTCGTCATCACTAAAACTAATGATATCATTCCTGACTCTTACCCTTGGCTTCTTATTATTGAGAGTTGTCTCATGGTAGTCTGTAGTGTGGTTATTGGTTGGCCGGGTCACCACCATATTGACCACTTCGGCCATGACTCAGTTCCTCGGCTACTGCTGCTCCGGCCCTTCTTTGCCTGATTTGTCGGGGTCTACCTCGGGTTTTCAGAAATTTGATGAGGTGCCCCCTTCGGATAAGGTCATCAATCTCCCTCTATAGAGTTCGACAATCTTTAGTGTTGTCACCCAAAATCAATGGTACTGACAATATTTTTTCTAATCTCCTTCCACTGGGTTCTTGATTGGCTTCAGCCACTTTAGTTTTTTTTAATCCCTAATCTATATGAGAATATTCGTCTAGGAGTCTTTCAGAGGGGTTTGCTTCAAAGGTCTGAACTCCCTTTGAGCTATTAGCTCTATTCTAGGTTGCCTTTTAGGGTCATGGGAGTTGATGTTGTCTCCATTTGTTCTATTTTTGTTCATCTGTTCTTGGTGGAAGTGGTCCATGTGCTCTAACCGCTTGGCTTCATTGGCCTCCTTGATAGCTATGTAGGTGCGGGTGATGACCTCGGCCTCACGGAAGGTCTGGGAGTCCTTGTGGGTTAGATACATGAATAATTCACTTGGCTCTAAATTCAATATGAAAGTGCTTAGCTTCACTTTGTTGGTGAGCCTAGGAATCCGTCGGGCCTCAGCGATAAATCGGGCCAAAAAACCCTTTAGACTTTCATTTGTTCCTTTCTTGATGCAGGCTAGGTGCCAAGGCTACTTCTCCTCCTTTCGATTGGAGGTAAACTATGACAAGAAGCTGTCAACCAGCTCCTAGAATGTTTGGATAGAATTTAGCTGTAGATGGTAAAACCATATGTGAGATCCCAACCAAAAAAACGTGATAATTATGGAATAATTATGTGGATGAAAATCATGCTAAGGTTTAAAAATATAGAAAAAATTGATAACGAAACAAAATGAGGCGAAATGGGCTAAGGAGCATAGGGCGCTCGACCACCGCTCGAGTGTCCTCGAGCGCAAAAATGCCAATGCACCGCTCGAGGGTGCGCCTGAGACAAAGGCGGGAGTGACATGTGAGTGCGATGAGGGCGCTCGATGGGCCCTCGAGCACCCATCGAGCATGGATTTGGGAAAAGGAGCACTTAACAGCGCTCGAGGTGCGCTCGAGCTCCTCGACTGATATAAAAAGGGGGCACGTGATTCTTCAGCCATTTTCAGTGTTCCATGGGATAGGAGGAGAAAGGAGGGAAAGAGAGGGAGAGGAAGAAATCGGCGCGTTCCACTCTGATTCGGGTTAAAATAACGATAGATCGGGCTCAGATAAGTGTACTTCGGACGTTATCTTCTATTTTTACAGCTTTTCTATATCTTTAAAAGTGTATCTATGCTTTAAATACATGGTTCTACATATTTACTGTAAATAACACCTATTTCTCTCGATTAATCGGTCAGATTTTAAGTTTACTTGTATATACTACCGATTATATGTCTGATTTCATGAAAAAACAAGTATTCGGTGTCTGTTTATCATCCAACAGTTTTGGCTAAACTAGGCATGAAAATGAAGGGTTTTAATGATTTTTACCCATAATTTCTGTTGTATAAAAGTTAATGTGTACTGAAATAAAGCTTTTGATTTAGTTTGTATCTGAAAATTTTACACAGATTTATACTAATAAATTACTGTGGACTTCTGAAGCAAAATGAAGGATTAAGTGTGAAATCCTAACTAGTTTCTGAAGCTTGATGAATTATCCATTAAGAAATAAGAGGAAAAATATTTCTAATTTCATAAATTAGGACCCAGGACTGAAGTACAGTCAAGTTAAGCTCTCCAATATGCCTAAGAACATTATGGTGGTAATCGAGAATAACTTTATCCATATAATTATACATAGTCTGCCCTTTCTCATGGCGATAACCTAGAGGGTAGTTCCTGTTCCTAGCTGGCACCCCTGTCCTGAATCCCACCAGAGGGGATAGATCCCGTGAGAAGAGATCTTTAGTTCCTGTTTCTAGCTTTAGATTATGTAGAGTAAATATAATCTATCCTCGATTATTCTCCCCCTCAGCTAGTAGGGTCTATTAGGTTGGTCTTCCTGATAGTAAAAACAAGGAATATTTTAGAATTTATAAGATTGATATTGTTTTTCGATTTCTGAAGTATATTTTACTGATTTATGATTATTGAAGTATAATTATACTGATTCATGATTTTCAATGCATGTTTAAATAGAATCATACTTTACTTCTGTTTCCATGGGTGCCTCCGTTCTCCTGGTTATCGTGGTTTTTGTTCTAGGGCATTTATGTGTTGCTAATGTTTCTGTAATCAAGACTTCATTGCACTTATACTTGCCCTGATATCTATTTTATTGTAATTATGTTCCGCATGAAAGCATTAGATTCTGCATGTTTTGGTACCTTGATGGGTTATGGCTCACTATTTTACATTTTTTTCTCCTCCAAATAAAGATATAGAGAAGATACCAGACGATCAGCATAGCTATAGCTTAAGCAAGGAAGATTTGGAGCTTGAAGCCATCCTAAAGATTTTTAAAGAATCTTATACATTTGCTCGTAAATGTCTCAATTATGGATGTAATTAAGTATTAATGATTATTACATGTTCTGGAATCTGTTGGATTAGTAATTATACTTCCGCAGGTTTATATAGTTGCTTCCGTAATTCTGTTCTTTGAATTTCATACAGGTCCTAGATGGCATCTATTATATGGATTCTGGTTTAAAGTTAGGATTGTTGATATAAAGCCGTAGATGGCGTTTTTGGTCATGTGTACGCATGTTGTAGGGTAAATCATAATAGTTGAATAGCTGCATGCTTATACAGGTTACAGAATTGGTTTTGGTCTAATTAATGGATAGGATTGATTAATTAAAGCCATGGGAGAAGACATGATGTCTGATGATTCTGTGTATGAACTAAAAATTATATATGGAGATTTATATATGTGTCCCTACAGGTTATGGACAGGTTATTTGTATTTGATTTAGCCCATTTCTAGAGGAAACTCTGTCCATTTTTTTCTAGAACTTTAGGTTGTTAATTGGGCTTAGATTTCTATTTTCTGTAATGACAGAAGTTTTTGATAGAAAAAAAAACGGTTCTGTCACACCATATCCTGGGCATCTCCCTTGACAGTCAGAGGTAAGTAGAGGCACATGGCAGCCTCATCCAGGTTTTGAAGGTCAGAAGCGTGTCGAAGTAGTTCAAATGGTCTATTGGATCAGTGCTCCTATCATAGGGTTCCAGAGCCGGTATCTTGAACTTATGATGAAGAGGCCATGTCTGGATTTCAATTGTGAACGGTGATCCTCTTAAATCTTTGAATTGCCCCTCAGCGCTTCCTTTGAAGACATGTTGCCATATTTTTTCTACTTTTGCTCCATCTGACCAGGAGCCACGGTCTTTTTTGTATTAAGGTAGGTCCTCAACACTGAGTGCTTTAGCAAGTGGAGCCAGGCTGGGTGGCCGCTAGCGCTTGTTGGATCGGTGTCGCATGAATTTTCCTCTTAGACTGGAGGCCTTTGGTCATCCCTCAAGGATTCCACCACTCCGGGCTCTTATTCTGCATCCCATGAACCCAACCAACCCTTTAGTCATGATTGGACCATGTCTCTCGAAGCCGCTCAGGCTTCAAGACCATCAGGTCACTGTGACTTCCTGGCTGAGCACATTTCTTCTTCTAGGTCTTCCTTTTTGAAGCCAAGGTGCGGGCTATGTAGGAAGGAACCCCTTGCCTCTCCAGACATTAGCATGTGCAGAGGGTTTAGAGCAATTACGAGATATTGTCCATCTAGGCAGTGAGTGTTCACATGAAGAGCATCGGGCGCTCGTCTGCATGGCTACCCGTGGAGGAGTTTTCACCATGGGAGATGGCATCCTTTGCCAGAGTGCTGGCTTAAGTTTGGGTTTTGACCACGTTTGCTTTTGTGATGATGGTGGTTAGGCCTTTCAGTTGATTTCCATAGATGGTATCAATGATGTGTCTCCGAATTTAGGTTATTATACGAATTATGAAGCCACTTGATCTCTCAAATTGGGACGAATTGAAACGAGTTTGGTCTCCATCCTCAATAACCTAGATCCTACACACTATAACAAATCAATGATAGGTCAGGCGATTGACGAGATTTACTCCTCAGTATATCATCCAACATTCAAATCATAAATCTTTCTCAAACTAATAGAAAGATATGAGGATGTAAGAAAGTGTGCATGGATGATGCATAGGTATGGGGATTGAGAGTTTGAGTGTGCCTGACTGAGAGACGACTTTGGGAGAAGGTGGAGTGCGCGATGTGGAGGTGCTTGGTGGTTGCAAAGAAAGTGAGAGAGAGAGGGAGAGCTTTGTGAGGCCTTTGGAAGGTTTTTTGGTGTAGCAAGTTGCTCTTTTGTGGGTTTCTCTATGAGCATCCCCTTTTCCCATGGGGGCAAGAGGGTTTTTATAGCATCTTGGCTAATGGCTGTCTATATAGATTCAACGAGTTGTCACAGAAATTATGGGTGTCGATTATGGCAATCGTGGCCAGCTAAGAAGATTCCTTCCTCCTTGGCGACGTTGTTGGAGGTAGTGGTTATGACAGTTGTCATTGGGAGAGATTCGTTGGATTGCTATTGCCATTTCGGGAGAGATTGCATGATCATAGGCAATATTTGATGGATATCTACTGAGTTGTTCGAGGTGATTTGCGGGGCGGCCCTCATCACCCTTTTTCAGTTGGATGGTCTGGGCCAATCCGCCTAGGCTAACTACTTTGCCGCATGGACTTGAGCCTTTGGGCCCTTCGTTCGTCCGTTGGCTGCTATCCATTGGGCTTTCGTTCATCTGTGGGCCTTTCCCTTGGGCTGGCCTATTTTCAGCCGTTCTAATCACAATCCAATATGATAACTTTATTTCCAAGCATTCTCTACCTTTATTTATTAAAATAATATCATTTGTAAATAACGTATATCAAAAAAGATCATCTTAAACATCTATTGTAAGTTTATGAGTAAGCGAAGGCTATGCCTCCGGGGATGCAACAGTAAGCAAATGGGTAGGGGCATTGTCTTCTATTGTAAGTTTATCAATAATGTATATATATATAGTTTTAATAATTTTGTATTCTATGG
>JAODPA010090887.1:0-23583 GCA_025585075.1 Nepenthes mirabilis | reverse complement strand
TCCTCGTTTGAGCTTCCTACAAGTATCCATAACCTTCTAATCTAGAAGGGTCAAAAAATAAAAAAATTGTGAGCTGAATACTCAGCAAGTGTCAGTATATATATGTGTAACAAAATAGTACGTCCACAGAGCGAATGAGCGAATCAACAAAATATGTAAAAAATCCATAAGAGTCGAAATCCAAACGCCCAATGTGACAAATCAACAAATGTCCAATTGTGATTTCCTAGGCAAAGTCTATAATCCAAAAGCAATGGCTAAACTATCCAAAAGTAAAAAACCAAACAAATTCAATATCCAAATCTAAATGATGGGAAAAACCTGCGAATCTCAAATCAAAGTCACGAGTATCTAAATCAAATGTAGGTAAACATATTGAAAATCTAAAATATGCTCAAATTAGAGAATCAAAGACCAAAAGAACAATTTTTAGGAAGGCTTACATATGCTGTTAATAATTTTAGACTAAATCACTACTATGTAGATCCATACACGGGCTATCTAAACATTCTTCTTTATAGACAAGGACAAATGCTACTTTCTTTTGTCATCCATTAATCATAGGTGCAGTGTCCAAATCTATTTAAATATATTAGGATATTTGAATATATTAGTTCCATACAATTCATTACAATGGTTCTCATAAAACCAAATTAGGGATGGTCTCTATAACAAAGTCCAAAACTTTTCATCTTTGGCAGAAAAGTATAAAACTTCAACTCCTAGAAGTACAAATGCTAAACTTTCCACTATGGGGGAAAGTACAAATACAGAATCAAATACAAAATAAAGCCTGACCTGAAATATATACATGGAATACCACATGTAAGGCTCATATACAAGTTTTTATGACTTTGCTTTACAAATATTTTTTTATATAAATATAACATTTCAAAGTATTTACTCATTTTTTGTTCAAACTCTCAAACTTTTTAAATAATTAATAAAATCAAACAAAACCTCATACCATCTATTAAAACTATATGCATCTACGAATAATCAAAATGGAGTAATTAAAATGATATGTATGTACAACAAAACGATCGAATATAAGTAAAACTAAAAGGAAATGAAAATAGACTAATGCAGAGCTTAAGGATACTTGCTTTTAACCTCTATTCTAACAAATTTGACCAAAAGATACTCCAGGACCCCTCTTCTTTCCTTCTCCTCTCTTCCTTCCCTTCTCTCTCTCTCTCCTTCCTCTTCCTTTTCACGCGAAATGATTGAAATAGTGTATTAGTCTATATATAGATGAACCGGTGCACAAATGTTGCTACAGGCGTGTGTTAGGCACCACGACTAACCCTAATCATGCACGAATGCTGCCTCAGGCATTCCTTAGGCGCAAGCAATTTATTGAAATCACACTCCAATACCATCTCAGGCGCGCATTAGGCACTCATTCATTTTCCTGAATGCTGCTCGAGTGGTCCAGAGGTGCTCCTCATATATGCCCAATCTACCAAAAGTGTGTACAAGCACATGTCGGGCGTGTTTCAGCCGCCAATTTTGCTTCCTTTTTTGAATTTTCTTTAAATTTACATTGTACATTATTTTTAATATACCCAAATTAATCTCAAAGTAAACTGACAATATCAAATTAATTAAATAGGGAACCAGGTGTTACATGAAATGTTTGAACCCAGTCTCGACCGACCACATGGAACATTAAATACACTTCAATACCATAATAGGACCTCAAATAAAATATTAAAACTAAATGTCTATATATTGGTAAACACTGAAGTAAAAAGCTAGGTATATTCATAACTCTAAAGGATTCAGCTTCTAAAAATAAGTTTTCATCTAATGTCTAAAGAAGCAAATAAAACCTCTCCAACTTTTAAGCATAAAATTTGCTAGAATCTAGAATCATCTCCGCCTAGTAGCTTAATAGCAAATACACGAACTACAACTAACATTATAATACTGCTCTAATCTAGAATCAGTAAATTGCAAGAGTGAGCCAAACTATCCCGCAAGTGATGTGATCAATAATATAGTATAAATAATAGCCTTCTTGGATACATAATATCATTGCATGCAAAAGCAATGATAAGAATAGAAGACTCAACAATACTCTACCACTTGTCGTAACCATGACTTAAAAGTATCTACGAAGAGTACTAAATTGAGGGGTTCCACTATACTTGAACATCACGAAAATTACAAGAATTCCATATAATACAAATCTCAATAAAAAGGTATGTTCCATTAAACCTGTCACAATACAGGTCTTTACTACAACAGATAACTCAACCACTTTTTTAGATTTTATTTTGTCATTGTAAATCAAAGGATGCGTATTCACTGCCTTGACGACTGGGTAACTATCATGATATAAATGATACTTATACGTTTGACATGCAATCAACTCCATGATCTCTCGAGACCTTGCCACCGTGGGTGTGCAAACGTTTCAATCAAATCTTATATGAGAATCTCCAAATCCAATATAGGTACTAAGAGAATTCCCAACTCTCTATATTGACATTAGCCTTAGAGAATCCCCAATGTTCTAGAAATATCAAATCCAGTGTCTCTCATAACGATATCACTCGATAACATATCACACCTCAAATCATTGAGCTATGAAAATCGATATTAAATAGCTATAGACTACATTACACTTTTACAGATTTTATACTTCTTAATATCATATTGTTCTTATATAATTACCTTTACCTTTACCATAAATAATAAGAAGGTCATGCATGTGATCTAAGACAACACAAAGAAATAATTACCATAGGATAAGAAAATCAATGAACAAACTAGTTATTCCACTCCTATTGTTTCACTGAGCCCACCATGGCCCACTAAGCCATACAGTCCAAAAGAGATACTTCCAAGCCATAAAGTCCAAAGCTAAATGCTAAGTTCAAAACTAACGCTAAATTCAAAACTAACACTAAGTTCAAGTCGACCTATTAGATTCTACTCAATCATTTTCGGATTTACCAGTTTATAAATCTTATTTAAAAGTACATCTATTTCAAAACTATTAAACTAAACTCATAAATTATTAATTTTGACTGATACTGACTCAGGTGATTATAATGGGGTCCATCCAAGAAGATAGAATACCTCAAGCTAACCTCAATACATTAATCACAAACATTAAATGTAATGATAAAATCCCTAAGATGCCTCTGGTCCATTTATCACCGAAAATTACGTCGACAGTAGAAGCTACAACAAGGTGACCCTAGGAGTAAATTTCCGTTGTCCATCATCACATATTCGTTGATTAATTGCTATATCTTCGGATAATCAAAATCACATTTTGTAAATATAATATTAAACTTAGCATATCTTAATTTAAGAATGACTAAACTTAGCATATCTTAATTTAAGAATGTCTAAGTTACTGTCATGAATGCATTCACTTATGATGTAAACAATTGGCCAAAGGATTGCTCGTCACCTCTGCCAATTGTGAGATAAATAGATTTCAATATTTATTATAGCATCTTCCTCGATTATTATCTCTTCTACTAATCGAAATCTTATTTCATCAATGAAAAAGTAAGCTACATATATTATAGTATAAAAAATATAAACTTTATTGATATGAACACATAATATATAAATGGCTAGCTCGGAAATGACCTAAATCTAACGTGAGATAATTAGAATTTATTGTTCATCATAGCATATTTGTCACTTGATTACTGTTATTTCGAGTAATGAAAATCAAGTTTTGTTTACAAAAGATTAAACTAAACATATTGTAGTATACAAATAGTAACTTTATTGATATGCACATATTAATATAGCATATAAACGGTTTGCCCAAAAATTATTCAGAGCTTGAGTTTCACCCTCTTGGGTATTGTTCCTTGTCTTCTTTGTAGAAACATTGCAATAGCTTCGATTTATAGATGTGAACACTATCAATGATTGAGGTAATATTTCTATACTTGTTGCTTAATATATAAGTAAGATGAAATAAAAGAGTTTGCATGAAGACAGGCACAAAAGGCAAACATGAGTTTTTGGCCACTGTTACATGTGAAACGCCATTGTAGGGGTATTTGAGAAACACAATTGAGGCATTGAAACTGAGAATTAGAAGGAAAGAAGGGAATTTGTGAAACACAATTGAGGCATTGAAACTGAGAATCGGAAGGAAAGAAGGGAATTTGTGACAAGATAACATCAAAAAGATTAAGAATTCACTTACTTTGGTTGGTAGCAGCAGCGGTGCATGACTCTTTTCCTCTTGCTCTATTCTCTCTTCTCTTCTCTCTCTCTCAAGTTTCTACCACCTCAACAGGTTAATTATTTTCATAATTAATGATTTTTACTGGTTGGGAGTCCAATTCTTCCGAAAAGGAAATGCCAAAGTGCTACAATCCTCCATCTTATATAATTTCATCTTCAAAATATGTATCTTAGATCTTAAATAAATGTGGATACTTCTCTTTCATGTCTTCTTCAACTCCAACGTTGCTTCATTCTTGTTGTGATGTTTCCATAAGACCTTCACCATTAGAATGATCTTGCTACTTTGGGTTTTCTCCTAATAATCCAGTATTCAAACAAGCTGCTGCTTAACAAATAAGTCCACGTGTACTTGCAGCAACATATAGTACATCACATGAGATAGGTTGTGTACATACTTCCTCAGCATCGATATGTGAAACATGCTGTGTATTGTCAATAACATTGGAGGTAATGCCAACCTGTATGTTGTCTTTCCAATATGCTCTAAGATCTCGAATAGTCATATGAAGCATGGTCAAAGCTTCCCACTCTGCCTAAAACGCATTGCTCCCTTCCATTAGAAACCTTCGGAAACACCGCATCTCTAGCTTCATATTGTAGGTCTCACCGTCTTTTATCATGATAACTCTTTCTGTTTACTTTGGACCACCCATAGACGATTTTTTTATCAAGCTAATTTTTTTAGTAGTCTTCCAAATCATGTCAAGTTCCATGATTCTTGAATCCTCGACATCCTCTTAACTAACTGGTGACCTGCATTTCTTCCCATAAAATGCCTCATATGGAGACATGTAGATGCTTGCTTGATGGCTGTTGTTGTATACAAACTCAGCCAATGATAGATGTGAATCAAAGTTGCCTTCAAGGTCTAGTACCGGTAATCACATGTGCTTCAAAGTTTATATAGTCCGTTCAAATTGTTTGTTTGTTAGAGGATGGAACGTTGTGCTAAATCTTAATTTTGTTCCTAACTCCTGATGTAAGCTCTGCTAGAACTGCGATACAAATTGAAGGTCTCTTTTTAAAACTATGGTGACTGATATCATGTACAATTTCATGATCTCATCTATGTACAGCCTGGTTAGTCAATCCAGTGAGAAAGCAACCCTGTTTGGTAAAAAATGTGCCGACTTGGTTAATTTGTCGATGATTACCTAAATAGTCTCATGACCTTGTGCCATCTTTGAAAGTCCAAAAACAAAGTCCATTGATATGCTTCCATATCTAACTTGGAATGAGTATGGGCAGTAGCTAATCCACCGTATGTTTATGCTACACCTTGACCTACTAGCAAATCAAACGCCTTGAGATGTGGTCTGCAACTTCCATCTTCAGTCCGAATGTGTCGTTTACCTAGAACGGTGTGTGTCTCCAACAATCTATCTCCATAAGTCTTTGACATCAGAAGCACATAACTAGTCATGATACCGTAGGATGTCATCTTCTAGGATGCAAAATCCTACTTGCACCTCGCTACTTAGGTCTTCGCAGATAAGCATGAGTAGGGGGTCCTCCTATTGTGCCTTCTTGATCCAATCAATAAACATTAGTTGCACTTGGAAGTATGATACAGTCGTCTAAGACTCCCTTTGATGTATCTGTGACTAACAATCATCTACCACATTGAGCCACCATTCTTGTATCATTAAGTAGGCAACAAGTCCTGTTGACTTTCTATTCAGCACGTTAACTACAACATTAGCCTTCCTCAGCTTCTACTGGATGTTGTAGTTGTAATCCTTTAGAAGATATAACCACCTCTTCTGTCACATATTGAGTTCCTTCTGCGAGAACTGGTACTTAAGGATCTTGTGGTAAGTGAAGATCATGAATATCTTACCGTACAAGTAGTGTTGCCATATCTTTATGGTGAACACAAATGTCGTACGAGTATCTAGCCTTGTAATCCTTTAGCTACCTTGATCCATATGACATGACTTTTCCATGTTGCATAAGAATGCAACCCAATCCTCTTAGTGATGTGTCACAATATGCTTTATACTCGCCCAACCTATCTGGAATGGTCAAGATAGGCGTTGAAGTTAGTCTTTGCTTTAGCTCTTGAAAACTTGACTCTCAATGATTAGTCCAAATAAATTAGGCATGCTTCTTGGTTAGCTTTTTTGGTAAGTAATGCTTCTCTGTTAGCTTTGGTAGTGTTGTGGCAATGCTTGAAAAGCCTTCCACAAACTTGTGATAATAGCCTGTTAGTTTAAGAAAACTTTGCACCTTAGTTTGTGAAGTTGGTCTTGCCTGATCGGTGACCACTTATATCTTAGCCAGATCAACCGCCACTCCAACTCTTGATATAATGTAGCTGAGGAATGCAACATTGCTAAGCTAGAATTCACACTTATTAAATTTGTTGTATAAATGAGTTCTCCTTAATACCTCTAATTTGTTCGAAGATGCTCATTGTCCTCATTATCATCATCTAAATACACCAAGATATTATTGATGAAGACTACTATAAATTGGTCCAAAAAAAGCTTAAACACGTAGTTCATTATGTCCTTAAATTTTGTTGGTGTGTTCGTTAATCCAAAAGGTATTACCATGAACTCATAATGTCATTATCTCGATCTAAAGGTATTCTTAGCAATATCTACCTCCTTAATCAGTAATAGGTGAAAACCTGACTGTAGATTGATCTTAGAAAACCCCTGCACTCCTCCTAGCTAGTTGAATAGGTCATCAATCCTTGGGAGTAAATGCTTATTCTTGATTGTTACTTTGTTCAATTCCCAATAGTTAATATATAATCTCATAGAGTCGCCCTTCTTGATAAATTGGACCGGGGATCCTAAAGCGAAGTACTGGGTCTGATAAAGCCAATGTCAAGCAGTTGCTACAATTGAGTCTTTGACTCCCTCAGTTATGCCAGTGTCATGCGGTAAGGGGCCTTAGAAATCGGCGTAGTCCCTAGAGTTAACTTGACGGTGAAGTCTATCTCTCTCTCTAGCAACTCCTTTGAGAATATGTCAACAAACTCCCACACCACCAGGATATCCTCAAGTCTAGACTCCTTTATCTCAAATGCCAATACAAATGCTAGGAATTCTCTGCAATCACTTTGTTACAAATGTTTAGTGTGCAATACTGTCCACATGGGGAAAGGGCCTTTGGCACCAACACCTCGAAACTTAAAATGTGGATACTTGGGAATAGTGAAACGTACAATCTTTTCAGCATAGTCAATATTGGTGTGGCAAGTAACTAACCAGTCTATACCAAGGATAATGCCGAACTACAGCATATCAAGTGAGATCAGGTGTACAGATAGACAATGATCTCCTATCTAGGCAATATAGTTAGTATAAACAATACCAATCATAGCGTGTTATTAATCGGAGTGGACACCATTAGTGTGAGGTCCAATGGCTTTGGAGCAACCTCCAAGTACTGTGTGAAACACATTAAAACAAAGCAATGTGTCACAATAGAGTCAAATAATGTACGGGTGGGGCTATCAAAAATATGAATAATACCTTACACCACTGTGGAGGGATCGCGAGCCCCCTGCTCATTTAATGCATATACCCACCCCGAAAATTGGGGTCGTTGCTATGTAGTCTTAGTCACTACTGCATATTTTGGTGCACGACGACTATCCTTGGCAAGGTGTCCTGGTTTTCTACAATTGTAGCATAGCCAAGGCTTTGGCCGTCCTATCGCCAATGATGCTGGAGAAGAAGCAAAAGAAGATGTAGGCACTGACACTGCCCATTGTAATCCATGTAAATATAGCCAGTCTACTAGCATTTGTAGCAATGGTACCTGCCTTTCGATGGACTAGTCTTCTGCCACTTATAAGAAGTGAATAGTTGTGACTTGCTCCTAGGCTGAAAAGATTTAGCTAGCTGAATTTGTCTCCTCCTAAGCAAAACTTGCTCAATTATAATCATGTGCTTTTGCTTAGCACCGTACTTCACTAGATCAAACGAAATTAGCTGATCTGGATGGAATCAATCAGTCCATTTGAGAAATGTCTCGCCCTGTCAGAAACTTTGTCCCCTTGGTAGTGTAAATACAATATGGGGCTTACTTGCTGTTGAAACACCACAAAAATTTCTCCCAAGTAACCTCCTTTTGTCCTGGACCGTTTTCCTTCTACTTAATATCCATGAATGACTTAAACATAATGATAAGTCATATTAAACATAAGCCCATATAATATATAACAATTATACACAGAATCAATATGATTGTCATATTTTAAGTGGCATCAACACTGTACGAATGGATTATGGCATCGGACTTTACTTCAGAAATGCTTATTAGGTACGAAAATTATTACCATGAAAACTTGTGGAAGCATAAATAATGATCATAATAATCTACGAAAGTATAACTAAATGATCAATATTAAAATTTTATTCATTTCATTATAAGATAAAGTACATAGTTTCCTGATATCAAAATTAACGTTACATCCACTACATTATATTAAAATTCATCATCACTCAAGCCTAAACAACTCCTTACTTCAATCCTACTCATCAGGTATCAACTCGTACTCATCATCTAAAGGATTAGTAAAAAATAAAAGAGTGAGTCAAATATTCAATAAGACACATATAACAAATGCATACATATTTATACTTTAAATATATTAATCAAAGGAATAGGAATCATATAAAATATGAATGAACTTCTATTTTCTTTAACTTATTTTTTTTAATAAAACATATCGAATCTTATTTATTTTTAGGGATTAGGGTTAGTAGGCCTTACCAACTAATAGAGTGGACAATCGAAGAAAGGATTGTATATACTTTCACACAATTTAAGGCCAAACCTTCCTATTCAGTACTTAGAGGTGGGTGGTATAACTATAACCCAGTGTACGAGGCTATAAAACTTATGCTGCCAAAAATTTTCCCACGGCAAGGGATAACCCTTAAATTTTCACCGTAATATCCTAACGCATGCTAGGAAAATATTATCATCTGAAAAATCTTCTTAGTCTAGTTTCTTAATTTCTTTTTCAAAACTTCTTATGGAAGTTTTATACTTATTCTTAATACTATTTCTTAGTTTTCTCCACTCCAAAAAAAATAATCATATTTCTTGAGACTTATAAAGTTTCCATTTAAACTTTTCATAATATTGAAACATACAAATGGTAAAGATGCAATAATTAGTAATAAACCGTATGTCTTTAAAAATCAAATGTGTTAATTGGTTTAGTAGTTTTAACTTTAAATTTTACATATGCAAAAAAATTCAGAATTAACATATGGTACATTCTATTGATTTGGTCACCGGATCAGTAGTTGTGGTTCAAGGCTAGCTCGAGTTAATTTCTATAATTTCAGTATAATTACTTGACGATTTGGCTACCGGTTCAAGGTCGATTTAATGGCTGGTTCAAGGGGTTGGTCCATACTGATTTTTTCCATTGAAATTTCAGCCTCATCAAGCTGGTTTGTGCTGAGTTCAGGGCCGGTTCATGCTGGTTTAATAGCTGGTTTTATCAGCTGAATTTATCTTGAACACTTGATGAATTTTGTTGCCGGTTCAAGGCTAGTTCGGGGCCGGTTCATATTCAATTTCTACAGTGGAAAAATTCAGCTTCAATAATCATGTTTCAGCTGGTTTGGTGGTTTATTTAGTGGCTGGTTCAGGGCCGGTTCAGTATCTTTTTCATCAGCTGAAAACTTCAGCATCAATAGGAGACTTAGCCGGTTTAATTGCTGGTTTGGTGGCCGGTTCACCTAATTTTATTGCTGAAAAAGTTCAGCATCAACAGCAATATTTTTCCAGCCGGTTCAGGGCTTTGTTCAAGTTGGTGTTCCAGCTGGTTGAGGGGTTTATTCAAGCTGGTGTTCCAACTGGTTTAGGCTGATGTTTCAGCCGGTTTGGGACAACTTTACAGCTTAAGATTCAGCATCAATGTTTGATGCTGCAACCGGTTCAGTTACTGGTTTGGTGGCCGGTTCATGACCGGTTCATGGGCTGGTTTAGTATCTTTTTCATCAACTGAAAATTCAGCATCAGCATGATACTTTGGCTGCTGATTTGGTGGCCAGTCCAGGGCTGGTTCGGCTAATTATTTACAGGTTGGAAATTTAGCATCATCATACATAATGCTCCGGTTGATTTGGCTATCGGTTCAGCCGGTTTAGGGCCCAGTTTAGCCTATTTTCATAGGCTGCAAACTTTCAGCATCAGTATAGATGTTGTGGCCGATTTTGTTGCTGAATTGAGACTCGGTTTAGTGGCCGGTTCAAGCCTAATTTTACAGGTTGACTCTTTGACATCATCTCAAAACACTTAGGCTAATATGGCTGCTGGTTCAACCGGTTTTGGGCCCGGTTCAGCCTATTTTTATAGGCTACAATTTCCAGCATCAGTATGGATGTCGTAGCTGATTTGATCACCGGTTCAGGGGCCGGTTCAACCCATTTTCATGGGCCGAATTTTTACAGCATCAATAAGGAGGCGTAGCTAGTTGGTTGCTGATTTGGAGCCAGTTTGGTGGCTGGTCGGTGGCCAGTTCAGTCGTTTTTCAGCAGCTGTTCAGGTTGCTGAAAATTCAGATTAAACATTTGGTGATTAATAGCCTACTTGCCACCTTCCAAACTAATACTCTCTTTGAGTTTGCTGAATGTTTTATTTTACCGCTGCCCAGTTTTGTGTGTCGTGGAGCTGCCCCATGAGTTTATCAATTGCTGGTGTTTTGCTGCCCCACTAACTTCCACCGTGGAAAGTGTAAGAAAACAACTACTAGGGAAGGAGACGAAGACGAAGGAGGAAGAAAGGACAAAAAATGAAATCGAGTGCTCTGTTGGAAAGTGGGAAAAGTCTGGTAATGCATTAACTCGGCTGAACCGCCGTTTACATAATTTGCACGTCCTACGAGGAAGGACGCATACAAGGTATATATACACCAGGATATACAACGGTAAAAAACTAATACCAAAAGTAAAAAATACACTATCCTAAAATACACAAATACTAATATTTTCAAAATATAAAACACTACCTAAAATATAATAAAAATATTTACTAGATATTTTCTAATAGTCCCCCGCAAGATGGAGCATATATATTTATAACGCCCATCTTGGACAAGTGAAAGTTCAAACGGTGTGAAGGCAGTGGCTTGGTGAAAACGTCCGCTAGCTGATTGTGGGTGGTGACATGATGGGGCAAATATGCCCGTCTTGTATTTTGTCACGAATGAGATGACAGTCCAACTCGATATGTTTGGTGCGTTCATGGAAGACTGGATTCGCGGCAATGTGGAGAGTGGCTTGATTATCACAAAATAACAATGCTGCATGGGGATGTGAAATCTGCAAATCAGTTAAAATATAACGAAGCCAAGATAATTCACAACAAGTCGTAGCCATGGAATGATATTCTACTTCAGCAGAGGAGCGGGAAACCACAGATTGTTTCTTACATTTCCAGGAAATAAGAAAATTTTTAAGAAAGACACAATAACCGGTGATTGATCTACGTGTGTCTGGACAAGACGCCTAGTTTGCATCACAAAAAGCTCGTAGTTGAATGGTAGATGTTGAAGAAAGCAATATGCCTTGTCCAGGGTTGAGTTTTAAATAGCGCAAAACTTGGTGTGCCGCATTCAAATGATTCGAGGTAGGTTGATTCATAAACTGGCTTAAAATTTGTACTGCATAGACGATGACTGGTCGAGTAACGGTGAGATAAAGGAGGTGACCAATGAGACGTCGATACATACTGGGATCTGCTAGAGCAACTCCGATTTGCTTACTTAATTTCAAGTTTTGATCCATGGGTAATTTCTGAGGTTTGCAACTGATGGTGCCAGAGTCAGCCAAAATATTGAGGGTGTACTTTGACAGATGTGGATGCCCTGTTGTGATCGAGAAACTTCTATGCCAAGGAAGTATCGAAGAATGCCTAAGTCTTTGATTTTGAAGGTGCGATTAAGAAAGGTTTTGATAGAAGCTATTGTATCCAAGTAATTATTGGCAACAAGGATGTCATCAACATACACGAGGAGAGTTGTAAAGGATTGATTGTCTTGGTTAGTGAATAAGTTGTAATCGGCCTTTGATTGAGTGAAGCCGAAAAGGATCAAGGAGTTGGATAGTTTGGAATACCATTATCTAGAAGCTTGTTTAAGACCGTAAATGCTTTTTGACAGTTTACAAACCAGGTTTGGTTTTGTTGTGGTGTAGCCGGGAGGTGGTTTCATATAGATTTATTCATTTAAGATTCTGTTTAGAAAGGCGTTGTTAACATCAAAGTAATATAAATGCCATCCTTTTATGGCCACAACCGCTAAGAGGCAGCGCACAGTGGTAAGTTTAGAAATCAGAGAAAAGGTTTCATGGTAATCCACCCCTTCCTGTTGCGTGTATTCTTTTGCAACTAATCGGTATTTGTATCTTTCAATACTCCCATCACTGTTGAGTTTTAATTTGAAGATATAGCGACATCTGATAGCTTTCTTGCCCGGAGGTAGGTCGGTAACAATCCAGGTCTTATTTGATTCCAAGGCGCGTAACTCTTCATTTATGGCTTTGCGCCAATTTGGATCAGAAAAAGCTTGAGCATAAGTTTGTGGTTCAGTTTGGGAGGCGATGGATGATGAAAAATAACTGTAGGTTAGAAATAATTTTTGATATGATATGTAATGTTCAAGGGGATAGGGTTGCCCGGAGGTATGTGGCACTGTTGGTTGAGCGGTCGTGGTGTGAGATGCGTGATGACAATGAAAATCTTTTAGATATTGAGGGGCTTTCCTAGTTCTAGTGGTTCGACGAATGGGAGTTTTGTCTTTGACAGGAGATTGGGAGTTGGTGATTGATTCAGGGGAAACATTGGATTGTGGATCATCATTAAGAGTTTCTTGTTCAGTATCGGATGGTTCCTGGACGGGAGTCAAGTTAGGTTCTTCATTGTTATAGGGTTCTGCGGTTGGTAGATCTGTATTGATAATAGTTGTTAGATGCATGTAGTCATACTGTGCAATGTCCGGGGATCGTTCATTAGATGGCACGTTGGGGATGGTTTCGGTGTTATCTTGTTGGAAAGGAAAATTAATTTCATGGAAGATGACATCCCTAAAATTAAAGGTCGTATGGTTATTTAAGTCAAGGAGTTTGTAACATTTGACACCAAAGGGATAGCCTAAAAATACACAGGTTTTACTTTTAGAATCAAACTTCTTTCGTCCGTGAGAAAGTGTGGAAGCGAAACATAAACAACCAAATACATGAAGATGATCATAACTTGGTTTGACTCCAAAGAGAACTTCATATGGTGTTTTATTTTACAGCACGGGAGTGGGGGTTCTATTAATAATGTAGGCAGCAGTCAGAATGCAGTCACTCTAGAATTTTAAGGGAAGTCCTGCTTGAAATCTAATTGCTCTAGCCACATTTAATAAATGTTGGTGTTTGCGTTCAACAATACCATTTTGTTGTGGTGTTTTCACACAACTGCGTTGGTGGATAACACCCCTTTTACTGTAGAAGTCTCCCAGACTGAATTCGGACCCATTATCAGAATGAATAATTTTAATGTGGACATTAAATTGTATTGCAATAAGATTATAAAAAAGTTTCTAAGCACAATTTTGTGTCAGATTTTTGTCTCAGAAGATAGATCCACGTACTTCTTAAAAGATCATCCACGATAGTTAATAAATACTTATACCCATCATAAGATACTTCTGAGAAGGGTCTCCACAGGTCACAATGCACCACGGCAAAAAGTGTGTGTGACTTGTGAATGCTGGGAGTGAAGGGAAGGCAACGTTATTTGGCCATGTGGCAAATGGAACAGGGATTATTATTAAAGGAATGTAATGCTTCTTTTATAACTGGATCTTATATCAATTGAATTCTAGAATGCGAAATGTGACCTAATCTGTAATACCATAAATTGATTGGCAATGAAACAAAATCAGCAGAAGGCGTCATAAGGGGCTTCAAACATTTTGAGAGAAGGCCAGCCAAGGTGTTCGGATGAACATTCTTATTCCGTAGATAATATAAACCATTTCGCTCTTCACCCATCCTAATCGTGGTCCAGGAGGCAAGGTCCTGAATCAAGCAAATGTTAGCAAAGAAAATACAGCAGCCAACAGAATCAGCAAGAGTTTTTACTGAAATTAAATTAAATGTGAAGGATGGAACACATAAAACGTTTTCAAGTATTATCCCTGGGGTCAGTTTTACGTCACCAATGTGGGATACAGGAACTTTTTGTCATCCGGCAGTTTCACGTAACTGGAAATGAGAATTTTCTGCCGGAGATACAAAGAGGGGTCGCAGATCATGTGATCTGTGGCTCCGGTATTCAATATCCAAATATTATTTTTGTCACATGCATAAGGGACAGAACAGAATTCAATACCGGTCATGTTACCCGTTTTGGATTGATCACCGATGGGGTCAAGCAGAGAGGAAATCTGTTTGGCCGTTTAAGCAGAGACAGCCAGGTCCTTCTGTTGGATTAAGTTCATTAGTTGCTTGAACTGGGCTTTGGTTAAAGCAACTTTATCTTCTTCATTGTTCTCGCAACCAGCAGCAGTGGTAAAACTCGAATGATTGGCCGAAAAAGTTGTTGAACTAGTCTTACCATGTAATTTGTGATTTGGAGGGAAACCATGGAGCTAATAACATTTATCAGCAACATGCCCCGATTTATGACAGTGAGTACAAACCGGCATTTCAGCATTCCCAACCTTAAAACACTGCTGGAGAGTGTGTCCTGAGACACGACAGTGAACGCAGAAGGGCCGATCTTTCTTAGACACTGGGTTATTTTTCACAATACCTTTAGAGTGATTAAAGACCCGTTTTGTAAACAAAGCCATTGTTTCTGAAGGATGAACAGCAGACAACATTTGGTGTTGTCGTTTCTGTTGTTGTATAATACAGAAGACTTTGTTTACAGAGGGCAGAGGGTCCATTAGTATAATCTGGTCTCTCACATTAGTGTACGAATCATTAAGACCCATTAAGAATTGTATAACACAATTCCTTTGATACCGCTCGATGAGCACTTTGAGTTTACCACAGTTACAATTTGGGAGAGGGTCATACATAAGGAGCTCATTCCAGATTGTTTTCAGTTTGCCGTAATATAGACTAACCGAATCTTGCTCTTGTAAGAGATTTGCCAAGGCTTTCTTGAGTTGAAAAATACGGGGCCTTGTAAATTTCGTAAGCATCACCCACAAAAACCACACTGGATTTAATGGAAGGACTGATGGAGTTTTGTATCCAAGATACCATCATATCGTTACATCGTCCCCATGCTTCAAAAAGGGGATCGGTGGAATCGTAGGGTTTAGGAATCGTACCTTCGATAAAGGGAAGTTTGTTCTTCGCCCTCAAGGCACGACGCATGGTTCGGGACCAAGTCGAATAATTATCGACTGTGAATAAATCGGTCACCAGAGTAACAGCCGGACTGTCGCCGGCTTCCAGTCGAGAAAGATTGCATGGATCTGAAAGATTTTAGAAGTGTAGAAGGTTTTGTGTGGATGCCAGATCTAGGTTTTGGGTGGACGCCATATCTGGGTTTTGGGTGGACGCCATATCTGGGTTGTCGTTATTGGTGTTCGATGTGTGTTCGGCAGCGTTGTGGTGTGCCATCATCTCTCTCTCTCTCTCTCTGATACCATGTAAAAAAACAACTACCAGGGAAGGATACGAAGACGAAGGAGGAAGATGGAGGAAGAAAGGACAAAAAATGAAATCGAGTGCTCTGTTGGAAAGTGGGAAAAGTCTGGTAATGCATTAACTCGGCTGAACCGCTGTTTACATAATTTGCACACCCTACGAGGAAGGACGCATACAAGGTATATATACACCAGGATATACAACGATAAAAACTAATACCAAAAATAAAAAATATACTATCCTAAAATACACAAATACTAATATTTTCAAAATATAAAACACTACCTAAAATATAATAAAAATATTTACTAGATATTTTCTAATAGAAAGTTTATGTATTAATTGTTAAGTGTTAGTGGCTCCTAACCGAGATTTATGCTGCTGCCTGGATGTCGCTGTTGCTGCCCGGCTGCTCCCTTGCCAACCGTCTCGCTATATTTAACCTACCGAAATTAAATCGGTTGTAAACCGAGTCCATCAATTAAATTTGTGTTGCAGTTGCGTCCCAGGGTGAACATTTGGCTTCCGAGTTTATAACAAAATCAGCATAATTAGCATAATTATGAAACTTGATTCTTACTGCAATTTTTAGATCGGTGGAAATCTTCAAGTCTACATTTTAATTTTAACGGTTAATGATTTTCAAGATTTTGGACCCTACCATTTCCTCGTAACTTTCGACCTCAATTTCCCTTAATTTAATTAATTATAATTTACATAATTGGGGGATTTCGAGCCTTACACTTTTGCTAAGGTATTAAGCTCAGGCTCAATCACCCTCCACCGCTAGTCCACCTTGACAACAAAGCAACTCAAAGTCAGGTGCACCTTCTCCTCAATCAAGCACCTGATCACCCAAAATGCCTTTGCAATCCTAGCCATCTATACTTTATTAAGTATGGGGTCTTGTAAGCCTGCAATCTTGGGAACCTATTGGTCCATAAAGTCATGCAATACTTGTCGCTCTAGATCATGCCTCTGGGGGTACTTCTCTTATGAAAGTGTTGCCATTGCTCTCAATGCCATGATCTGGGCACCGATCACCTAGTTTACTAAAAGCATCATGTCTCTGAGTGCTCTACAGACCTTAGCCATCTCCTTAAAATTGGTGCCACAACGAGCGACGTAGTATTTGCTACCATAAGCATGTTGTTGTTCAAGCATCTTGCAAAACAAAAAAGGCTCAAGATATCTACAATTCTAACTCCTTTTGATTCAGGACATCCATGCCTAAAATACTCCCACAATATCTTAAATCCCCAAAGAAACGCTATGAATTTCCTTGAGCTAGAATAACCACTAATATCCTAAGTCATTAAACCATTTAGCGAATCTAAATATTCCTTGAATATCTCTTATCATTAAGTTCTCAAGTGTTCTCATAGAACCATGTCTTTTTGATACCATGATTGTGGCAACTAGAATCCGGAATGCCTGAACCCGGCTGGGACCTACCATGCCAAACGTACAATACACTTCAACGCCATAATAAGATCTTATAAATAAAATATCAATTCTAAATATTCATAAACTCGTGAATGCCAAGGTAAAAGATATGGTATATTCAAAAGTCTAAGCGATGCAGCCCTAAGAATGAATTTTCATCTAATGCCTAGGGAAGCAAATAAAACCTCTCCAAGTTTTAAACATAAAAGTTGCTAGAGTTCAGGATTGTCTCTACTTAGTAGCTCAACAACAAATGTATGAACATTGGATAGTACTGTGGTACTATTCTAATATGAAACTAACAAAATGTAAAGGTGATCCAGATGTCCAACAAATGATATAATCCATAATATAATATAAATAATAACCATCTCAGATACATAATACCATTGCATGCAAAAGAAATGACAATGATAGAAGGCTTAACAATACTCTATTTATGACTCTGCAAATTGTTATAACCACGACTAAAGAGCATTTATGAAGAGCACCAAATCGAGGGGTTCTACTGTACCCAAATATCATAAATATAATAGGGATTCCATAGAATTCAGATCTTAATAACAATAGTCTATTTGAGACTCTAGCAGTTATCATACCCATGACTCAAAGCATTTACGAAAAGCACAAAATTGAGGGGTTCCACTAAACCCAAACATCACAAATATAACGGGAATTCTGTAGAATCCAGATCTCAACAAAAAGATAGGTTCTACTAAACCTATCATAATATAGTCTGTACTACAATTGATAATTCAACAACCTCCTCAGATCTATGAACTAAAGGTAGTGTATTAATACCCCTAACGAGTGGGTGACTATCATGAGATAATTGACACTTGCACATTTGACAAATGACTGGATCCATGGTCTCTCGAGACCTTACCACTACATGTGTATAAACATTCTAAGCAAATTCTATATGAGAATCCCCAACTCTCTATGTATGAAATAGTCTCAAAGAATATCCAACTTTCTAAACATGTCAAACCTAGTGTCATTCATCGTGATAGCCTTGATACTACACCATTCAATGACCACATGACTATAAACTTTCCTCTAATAAAACGTAGACCTTAAATCATTGGAATAAGAAAATTAGCATTAGATAACTATAAACATTAAAAGGCCCTTCTTGAAGCCGCACTGTTTTCATATAATTTCATATTATAGTAAGGCCCTTTTCTTGCTGTTAGTGCTTTACTAATATGATAGAACATTGAAAGGGTTTTGCCTATCTAACTAATTAGAAAAAAAAAAAGGGCTGCTAGTTGTAGCATGCTAGTATTCCTATAGATTAAGGCTTTTGTTTTTTTTTTTTTTTTTTGCAAGACTCCATCCAAATCCACCACTTGTTTAATGTTCAATTATTTTGGCGAACGGAGTGTCTATTTCACATGGAAGCATGACCTACTGTGCTTGCCGAGGCTTAAAACTATGTTTTAGTCCGTGAACTTCAACTCTTTGGGATGTCATTTACTTATGGTTAGTGTTAAGGGATCCTAAGGATGAGAGAGAGAGAGGGGCAAAACCCACCATCCCTAGCTAGAAAGTCTTATTGAGTTTTCAGCTCAGCCTATGATGCAATAGTTAGAACTCTCTCCTATAGGTTTGAATAGGTAGATCAAGTATGTTTTGCATTCTCTTTGTCCAAGAGAATAATTAGTTGACAAAATCTCATTCTTTGACTACTACTAAAAGGCAACAAGCCATGTTTTTTTCCCAATCTAACATATCAAATATAGGACTTGTCTCATGGAATTTGAGGGTAAAAAACTAGCTTGGTAAAGGGGATGGGTGGATGGGGAAGGACGTGCAGCATCTAGTCATTGAGGACATGAAATTTAGGGATTTTAATAATTATCCGCATAGAGTCGGGTCAGACCTTTGAACCATTTGCTTCAAATTTAGGACACTATAATAGTTAATAAAAAGTTAAATGATACGGACTTACTCCTCAAAATATCATCAGACATTCAAATGGAAAATCTTTTTATGAAAATAAATGACTATTAGAAATCCGGATGAGTGAATGGGAATGAGTTTGTAAGTTGGAGGGTTTAGTTATGTGATTATTGGAAGATGCAAGTATTACAATAATTAAAGTTATGTACTTGCTTTTTTTTTTTCTTTGCCTCATTCTATTCCTCTAATTAAAGAAAATTATCGTATTTATAATATTGTTATCAATTAATATATTTTTCTGAAATTGATATGATTGTTCACTAATTGAGTTGTTACGTTGATTGAAAATGAAATAATTCAACCATTATATAAGCTTGTAACTATTTAGAATTCAATACTTAACCTTTAATTGCCATAATTAGTTGTTTTATACAGCCATTTATTCCTTAATTTATGTGACCGTTTGTCAAGATTTATTACTTAATTTAATTTTTATTAGGCTATTGAGTGTCTCGATCTTTTGTATTCAAAACAATTTGGCTATTTAGATATTCGGTAGGTCACTCATCTAGACAGATCTTGATTCTCTTCTATTCTGGGTCTAACAATTTGATTATTTCATATTTCTCCACGAGCTTCAAAACGAGAGCCTTGTATTTTATCAGATCAGATTAATCTTATTTTAAACCATATTTGTCAATAAGCCGCCATGCTTAGAGGTTAAATTCAAATTTTTAATATATTAGAATGGACAGTCAGACAATGTGCTTTTAAAGGTCATCCAAATACTAATTCCCAATGGAATCTTAATCACTATACATTGATTGCTGATTGATCTTGTCAATCATATTTTGGTTCTCTACTTAATTGACTAAGATTTTTTAACCATTTGAATGCTTTCCTTAGCTTCAAAACGTCATATTTTGTGGCCCTTTTTTTCTATTAAAAGAGATGCACTTATTTAATGTTTAGCCAAATCTTAGGTCTCAGCATTTGACGAAACTTTGTTTAATTTTTAACAAAACTTCTAGTTTGAACATCTAACGAAGTCTACCTTTGATGAATCTCAAGAGATACTCTCCTAGGTTCTTTCACCTTCTTACAGAAGGTATTTATGAAGTTTATCTTGATTGCTTACTTTTATATGGGAAACTGTATTAATTTTTCTCTTTTATATGTCATGGATTAGGGTGATTGCCTTCCGTTTGGCAACACCTAAAGCTCTTTTCTATCAATTATGGAGCATATAGGCTTTTAGCATGCTCAGAATGGGTTAGGTGGTTTGATATCTTTCGGCTCATGTGTTGTGACATTATCACTGTGCATGTATTATACAACCAAGATTGATCGACAGGATGTTGCATTTTGAGGATAAGAGGATGCATCCTCCAGACATTTTTTTTCTTTTTTTTTTTTATGGTTGTTGGATTTCTCCTTTTCATCTCATTTTCTTTGAACGAATCAACTTAGGATCTACATTATAAATATATATCTTATACATAAGTGTATTTGTAAAGAAAAATTTTATTTTTTTTTGCATTCTGGCCACACTTCTTAATTTGTCCTTTTCATTGGATTTGTATTTTATTTGCATGTAATGTTACTGAAAGTTTAAATTAAAAAAAATTATCTGAATGGAAAAAAAATTTGATATTATTAATCTAAATATCCCAACATTTTTTAGATTTTTATTTGGTAGATACTCAACCCTTCGGTATGCAAACAACTCTATCTTCTACCAATTTAGATTCCAAACAGTTTGATTTTTTGACAATTTAAACTTTTGTCAAATTAGAATATTTATTGAATAACTTCAAACTATTCAAGTCAATCAGATCTATCTTTTGAGGTAAATTAAATTTTTAGAATGTAATTTTGTTCCTTTGGAATAATGATGTTAGGCCCACGTTACTTCAGTGATAGAAAAGACTTACTAGCAATGCCACTAATGCAACAACATGGAGCTTGTAAAATGTATCCTCCTTTAATCACTTCAATATGCAGCATTTAGGCTTGAGAGAAGGTACAGAGATATGTCATTACTTGAGATACATGTCATTACTTTGTTTTCAATTTTAGTTTTTTTTTTTTAAATTTAACGTGTCAGTCTTCAATTTGAACATTAACTACATATTCTTCTCATTTTGCATTTGAGCAATAGCTTTCTAAATCTTTTATCTATTTTGCTTTCAATTACACAGGGTTCCATGAAACACCATGAAGGGTGTCACCAATAGTACTTCTCTCCTAGTCATAAATTATGTACTCGACATTTATAACTGGTACTATATTTCTTTTGCTATTCCTTTGTAGGTCTTTTTGCCTGAGGAGAGGGCTTACTTTCCAAGGGATGATTGTCATGACCCATGAATACAATATTCGCAGGTGAAAATAAAATCAATAATATATTCTATTAATCATAATAACCCAACTCGGGCGTGACAATCTGAACACATATAGGACCCAATATGATAAACCCTGTACAAGATCCCATCGGATATAAATTCGGATAAACACAATATACGACCTGCTATCTGAATATCGCAAGGGAGGTATTCAACAGTACAACAACTCATTAACATAATATGATAACTCCAAACATATTCTATACATGGATCAAGGCCCTCATCCGGCCATAGATAAAACCATAATATATCCTCGAGATTAGAAATATAACAAATATGAACATCTCCACTCACCGACAGATATCTACCTTATCAGACAACGTCCAAGTTCTACAAGCGTATCTAAGCCACTGGTCTGAAGGGATAAAATATAAAAACATGAGCCTAGAGCTCAACAAGTATCAACAATTGTATAAAACGGTACTCATAAATCAGAAGTAGGGATATCGTATAATAATCACGTAAAATAAAACACAATATCCGTAAAATCTATGAAAACCAAGGAGATGTCTCGTACTAAATCGTCGTTCATATTAACACGTCCCTTCAGGACAAAATCATATAAATCACAATCCGATAAAATCTCATGGATGATATCATATCATATGATCCGAGGTCACATTATATAATCGTGACCGTCACCACATCCGTGTGGGACACATATCATCGTTCGGATCTAAAACTCATAATGCAGAAATCAAGAGAAGACTGTCGGAACTAAAACATAAATCAAAATATGTTCAGGGTTTATAATATCAGTATGTACGAGACATTCCTATCGTCCATCCGTGGGCCAAACCACGTATCTCAAATCATTGTCCACGCAACATATGCAGGAATATAAAATATGCACGAAATTGGAGAACCAAAGATAAATAATATCAACTTGAGGAAGGGTTACCATCGTCCGGTAACCACGGTTATATCGGCTGCGATTTAAGCCAGCAGCTTAAGGCTCGGCTACTGTTTAGGCCAGTAGCTCAAGGCCATCCATGTACTCTGTCTCCTATAAATTAGAAACTTACTCAATATGTTTTACCACCCGCAACTTTGGGTGCAACCTCAAATTTTAGTTATATATTAGGACGTTCGAATATATTAGTTTTTCGTCAATTTCTTACGATGGTTTTCAATTAAATACATAGTGGGGCAGGTTAACTACTAAAAGTCTCATCCTTCCTTTCGGCGGAAGTAGCCAATCATATATGTCTCCGTCAGGATTAAGCCTCCCCATCGGGAGCGGTGCCACAAATAGCTAATGCCTCGGATCACAAATCGACCCCTAGGGTCTCGGATCTCCATGGTCCCGTAGTGATCCTGCCCCCGGTAGCGTGCATGTGGACCAACGTACGGCCTAGTTCATGATTCTATAATATATGGATACACAAACATATATATCGTCCGAGTGTCCAAAAACCCTCCAAATCATAAATACCAGTACAAAACCATTGCACAATCGATAAAATATATATGAATGTACACAATTGATAAATTGGGGGTATATAAAAATATATGCATGTTAGTAAAATATTTCACAGTAGTCAAAATGCATCAGAAATTAAATCAGACCAAGAATAGGTCTAGAGGATACTTGCTTTAACATTATACTCCACAGTTCTGAAGAAAGGAGGTCCCAAAGCACCAGATTTTTGCCCCTCTCTTTCCTGCCTCATGCGCACCCGCACGCTGCCCTTCCTCTCTCCACTATTCTCCTCCGTGCGCGGCCTCTGTCAGCCGCTGCCGGCTGCTCTGCTACCGCCGATGCACCACCGTGCCTCTTGCCTAGCTTTGTCGGCCTCCTCGGCACCATCCAGCTGGCGCCGGCACCGTTACGTAGCCGCCTCTCTCCTCGCGTGACTTCTCACCGTCGATCTCCTCTGCGCACCCACACTGTGGGCCACCGTTGCGCCTCCTCAGCAAGCGACCGTCACGGCCCCACCCGTGGCCCCCGTCGCAGTTGC